>PVKU01004038.1:0-158703 GCA_004027475.1 Anoura caudifer
AGAAAGAGACATTTCAGAAAAAATACACACGGGAGGGAATACATTAGCAGGGGAGGGAGGGAGGGAAGAAGGAAGGAAGGACGGACGAGGATATGGAGAAGTTGGAAACCTCGTGCACTGTTGGTGCAAACGTAAAATGGTATAGCCACTGCGGAAAACAGTATGGAGGTTCCTCAAAAAATTAAAAACAGAATTACCATATAATCTAGCAATTCAACTTCTGGGTATATTCCCAGAATAATTGAAAGTGGGGCCTTGAAAAGATATTTGCCCTCCATGTTCATAGCAGCCCTATTCACAGCGGCCAAAAGGTGGAAGCACCCCAAGTGCATGATCAGATGAAGAGAAAACGGACTTAAAAGGGGAGGAGGTTCTGGCACCTGCTACGACATGGGTGGACCTCGAAGACGTTATGCTCAGTGAAATGGGCCGGTCACAAAGAGTCAAACACTCTGTGATCCCACTGACACGAGACACCCAAAGGCGTCAAATTCATGGGGACAGAGAGTAGAATGGTGGGCACCAGGGCTGGGGAGCGGAGTGGGGAGTTAGTGTCAGTGGGGGTGGAGTCTGGGTTTTGCAAGGTGAAGAGCTGTAGACATGTCTGCACAACTGTGTGAATGCACTTAATACTATGAACTGTATACTTAAAAATGGTTAAGACGGTAAATTTTGTGTTATATGAATTTTACCACAATTAAAAAAAAAAAAAAAAGCTCTGTTCTCTCTTGTCAGATCCGTTCTCTAGTTTCAGACTGCTTACATCTGCACACCGTGTGGGGCTTTAAGGCTCTTCAGTCTACGGCCGCCCATCGCTTCTGGTTCAGACAGTTCAGCCCATGCAGGCGGAATGTCTTTTGTGTGGATGCAGCCGTCCTGCCGCAGCTGTGCACGTTCTGGTTTGGAGCACCTGCAATTCACAGGTCAGAAACCAGAGGCTTCACGAAGGGCACTCATTCAGGGTCAGGAAACTCCCACTGAGTCCGGGAAGGCCCCAATGCATCATATCATCCCCTCGGGCTGACTCCAAGGCGATGTTCTTTTCTTTAACTGGAAGGGACCTTTGATTGCATTGTCCCCAACGTCCTCACAAAGTCATCAGCTCAGACAAGTGCACAGGCAGTGACTGGCCGGCAAAATGGAATGGTCTCCCTCCAGACTCAAGCTCATTAGGACCCTGGCTCTCAAATCCAGCCAAAGGCAGGGGGTCTGTACTGAAGAATTTCTCATTCTCCAGCTGCCCTTAACCTTTCCTTTCAAATGGAGTCGAGGAGCTCTCTGGGCTGGGAGCCTCTGTGCCAGCCTGAATAACAGGGCCTGGGACAGCGGGAGTTGGGGAGGCCGAGAACAGTCTTGGGAAAGAACAGTCTTTTTATAGCCTTCCCCTCCACCTTCAGCAAGTTGCTCAGAAAGACTTGTAACTGCTGGACCTTGGAGTTACAAACAGAAGAGCCTTCCTCCCACTCTGAGTAGCTGACATGCAGTAGTGGTCCACCTTTAGGGTGCTTGAACATCAGGACAGGAAAGGGTGGGGAATGAGAAAAGAAAAGGGAGGGAGGGAAGGGAGGGAGAGCGAGAGACAGCTTGTCTCAGAGCAGGAGAAAATCTGGTAATTTAAAGGTCTCTGCAGCCTCCCCATCAGGTTCTCTCTGGGAGTTGCTTGAATGGCTGAGACGATGTAAGTGAGAAGCATTCGGGCTGTTTAGCCCACAGCCTCTCTGGCCAGGCTGACTCCAGATGCTTCAGACAGATGTGCGCAGGGCGGGCCTGGCAGCAGGAGTCCTGCCTGCCTGGTACCACCTCTCCCTGTTCTGTGCCCTGACATTTGGAGTTCAGCCAGAGGCAGGCTTTGTAGGTCACTTAGATTCTGGTATTTTTAGATCCAATACCAACAAACAGCTCATTCTTCTCTCATGAAAGCCTCTCACCTGTCACCCACACTCATAGTGGGCGGCACTGTCACGTGGTGCGGAGGGGAGAGAACAGGGTTGGGGATCAGGTCAGAGCCCTGGGTCCCTTATTGGAAGCATTGGCTCTAAGGCCTATTGCACATTGTTCCGCTTCTTTGAAGACATAGTGTGTGCCCTCTAAGTGGGCATATTGGTTAATATCTATCTGGAAGGGCCTTGTAGAAATGCTCTGTAAATAAACTTTCCAGTGCCACACAGTTGATCCCCACATCAGAGTTCAGGACCCGTGGTCCTCCTGCCACATCCAGTGCACACTGCACCGTGATTGGAATCCCTCTGAACGTCTCTGAACAGGGGCACGTTCTCCAGAGAGCCCGCTTCTCCACAGCAGCTCGCACCCAGTCCACTTCACCGGCTCCTGCTACCAGCTTTGAATGCGAGACTGTGCCTCAGCGCTTGAAAGGCAAGCAGCATTCGGGGTGCAGAGCAGGGTGAAGCCCATCTGGGGACAGTGTTTCCATCGCAGGCGGTGTCTGACTCACCAGCCTGGTAACAGGGGTGTAGCATGGCACGGTGGCTACTTAGGACTTTGCAACGACAAAGAAAGAGGAATGAAGACTGGAACACTCCTGTTACTATTTCTGTAATGACAATGGGCTATGTACACAGTATCACTGCAGTCAGAGGTTCTTTGGTCCGCACACTACCGGCACTGGGATAAACATATTGACGCTAGCAAGCCCAGAAACAGAACTCAATGTCCATGGGAAGTCAGTATCCAATGAAGGTGGAATTTGTAACTGGCAAGGAGATGATGGATTTATTTCACAAATGGAGTTTGGGTAATTTACTAACCGTAGAAAATACAGTTGCTTTACATTGTACTCCTTATACTATAAACCAATATAAACTCCAAATGGAAAAAAGCACTACATTTTCCATTTTTTAAAAAATAACACAGCTAGAAGAAAATTTAAGTGAATATCTGTTCTCATGTACAAAAGGCCCTTCTAAGCATAAAAATAAAGGAAGGAACTATAAAGGAAAAAAATCATAAGCCTGACTAAAGATTGAACTATTTCTGAAGATCAAAAGATATCACAAACGAAATGAAGAGGAAACAACATACCGAAAAGAAAGATCAGAGCTGGGGCTGGGGACAGAGGCCCGGAGAAGGCCCCTCGCACAGGGCCGTCACGACGGTGGGTGAGGCGGGCGTGAGAATCGGGGCCACCATCAAGGGAGGCATTACAAATAGTGGCAAGTCCTTCTGAAGCCAAAGGGTAGGGCATCACACTGGGGAGACCCAAAGTCAGAGGGAGCCATCAAGGAAGATCTCTGTGCAGAGTGTGGGGCCTGGGCCCTGACTCGTGAGTTCCACCCGCTGAAGCTTGTGGCGCACACACGTGCCCCGCCAGTCCCCACACCCTCCGGCGTGGAGACACGTACACATGCAGTAACTTTGGTTGGTGTAGCCACTGAGTGTCTGCTGTTATCGCCCCTGTGGAGACACTATGCATTGCAAACCCTGACTCTCAGCCCATTGATGTATTTGGACCTCTCAAGCACTCTATCAGTTTCTCTTTTTTTGGAGAAATCTCTCCCAGAGCTTCCTGAGCGACTCCAGTGCGGGGCTGCTTGTCCTCGATGTATCCGGGGGTCTTACTCCACCACCATCCAGGATCCCCCAGGCCTATCTGCTGTGCATGAGCACTGTTTCCTGAAGTCATGCCCTTTTCTCCCTTTCAGAACCTCATCTTGGTGGAGCATGGCTTCCATCAGCTTGCTGAGAAAGGGTGCCATGGAAGTAAATACTTTCCCACATTTTAGGTCTGAAAATGTCTTCATTTCATTCATACCCATAATTGATTGTTTGAATGAATATAGTATTCCAGGGTACAGATCATTCTGCACCAAAATTTGACTCCTCTTAGCTTCTGGTGCTGCTGTTGAGAAGTCAGTATAATTCTGCTTGCTTATCCTTTGCGTGTGACCTGCCTGGGAACACGGAGGCTTTTCCGTCAGGCCCAGCATTGCAAAATTTCTTGGTGGAGTATGTACCATGGTGCGGGTGCATTGCCATTCATTGGTTAAGCATTTGTTGGCTCTTTAAATCTGGAAACATACGTGTCCAACTATGGGACATTCCTTAAGTTTTTTTCTCTAAAGATTTTATCCTTTCTACTTCCTCTGTCTTTTCTTTCTTGACCTGTTATTCAGACATTGGTCTTCCAGCAAAAGGCCCTCTAATTGTTGAGCTTTTTTTCCCTCCTGTTTTCCAGATCTCTCATTTTCAGCTCCACTTTCTCTGAGAATGCCTCAACTTTATTTCCCAACCCTTCTGTTAAGTTTTCATATTTTGCCATTGCAGTTTTTACTTCTACACAATCTTGTCCGCCAAATGTCCCTTTTTAAAATGCCGTGTCTTGTTTCGACTGTGACATAGTCTCTTCTTTCTCTAAAGACATTACAGATGGTTTTAATTTTACTTTTATGCTCTCTGAATAGTCTCTGTTCCGTCAAGTTGCCTTGCTCTATTTCTGTATTCTGGTGTCTATTTTTCCTCTGGAGGTTTTCCTCAGACCCCTAGTAATCTTCAAGGGAGTCCATAAGCACGGAGGGGTAGGGGCCGATTGGCAGGCCCTGTCACGCTAGGATAATCTGGCCGGCACGGTTCATTGGGAAACTCTGATTCAGTACATTTATGTCGTTCTTCTTGAACTGATCAGATCTTCAGAAAAGGCTTTTCTGGCTTCTTGCTTGAAAGATAAAGTTACAGCTGTCAGTGCACCAGAGCCAAGTGGGGAAGCAAACCAGGACTAGGGGCCCCATCTGATGCCCCTGTTTTCACACACGTTCACACCCTCAGTTGTGCTGCGACTTCCCAAACCCACAGATCTGTTCTATCCTCCCAGGGAGTAACCTGCTGGTCTTCTGCAGGGGTGCGGCACTGGACAGAGTAGAAAAGAGAATTTGAGGGTCTGAATATTCATAAGGAAACTTTAACCAGTCCTCTTGATACCAGAACCCCTCTTTACCCCTGGTTCAAGGCAGGCCAGCTGTAGCCAATTCTTGAGCTGTTTGAGGATTTGTAAAAGTGAATCTGGCCCTGGCCAGTGTGGTTCAGTTGGCTGAGTATCGTCCCATAGATCGAAAGTTTACAAGTTGGATTTCTAGTCAGGGTACAAACCCAGGTTGTGGGTTCGAACCTTGGTTGAGGCGTATACAAAAGGCAACCGATCTCTCTCTCTCTCTCTCTCTCTCTCTCTCTCTCTCTCTCTCTCTCAGCAATGAGAAATGCCCTTGGATGAGAACAGAAAAGGAAAAAAGTAACTCTGGTTGCCTCTCTCTGTTTCTCACTGCCTCTGTAAGATTCTGTTTCCTTGGATCTGCTAATTGATGACTCATCCAGAGACTTTCCACCTTCAGAGTTCTGTTGCTGTTATTTCCTCACTTCACTTCACTTTGTGCAGTGAAAAAAGTTTATGCTTTTTGAAAAATCCCTTTACTAATAATTCAATAGAGTTTCAGAAGGAGGCCAAAGTAGATGCATGTGTTTAATTTTCCATTGTTATCCTCTGGTTCTTGTTTACATAACTCAGAGAAAATTGCTTATAAGAAGTATTCTTGGTGCTACCAAAGCTAGAACAAGCAGGGGTGAGCAAATGAAGCATTTAATGGAATTAGCCTGAGGCACCTGTCTGAACCATCTGTCTCCAGGGATGGGTGGTCCAGCCAATAGGAAGTGGATAAGGAAAGTCTGTGTATCCTCCGGACAGTACTCTGATGGATGCTGCCAGTGTCCTTGTCTGCGAACCTTCTATCCCTAAACCTCCTCTTTACACCAGCCCTTTGTGACTAATGCCTTTCTTTCAGTGTGTTAATATTTTCCATCAAGTAATTAATAGGCAAGTCTGACTGAGCCGGGAGGACTTTGTATGACATCACTAAAACCCGTCGTGAGTTGGTGCTGTGTGTGACATAAGGAGGGAAGACTAATTTCTCAGATTTTTCATGAAGACACTTTTTTTAGACATAAATGAAACACCATCTTCTCGGTCTATATATCCACAGATGTCATTAAATATAAATCCAAAATACAAGCCAGCAGATTTTAAAGGTAACCCGTATACCTGAAGGAAAGGAAAATACTCTAGCCCCTCTCAAAGAGGAAAAACACTCTGAGCATGAAATACCACATGTATCAAACACAAATTCAAATCACTCGGTATCCATTGATTCACTTTAATGGAAAGTCACCGAGCAGCCACTACATGGAACACACTGTCCCAGCCTGACCGTGACAGAGGGGAGAGAACAGACATAAGTGCAGTAGAATGCAATCCATCCCTGACTCCAAGGACATTATAAGTTGTTGAAATAAAAATGATACTGAAATATCTAAAAAGTAAGTGCAAGCTGATGGGAATACACCTAGTTTAAATAATCCAAAAGAAGATAAGAGAAGTCAGAGAAAGAAAAATAGAACAAAAAAAATGTTAGTCCTAAGTCCAAATATAGCAATAATTACATTAAGTATAAAAGGTATAAACCCATAAATTAAAAGACAGATATTGTCAAAATAGATTTAAAGTATTCCTTAACTATGTATTGTCTAAAAGAAACTCATTTCAAATACAATTACATGAGAAAGTCAATAAAACAATGGGAACAGATATGTGATTAAAAAATACTAATAAGAAAGATGGAGTGGTTACTTTAACATCAAGGAGACTTCAGAGCAAAGAAAATTACAAGGGACTAAGAGAGACGTTACACAGTGTTAGAAGCGCCAATTCACAAAGAAGGTGTCACGCACCTAACAACAGAGCTTCGAAGTCCATGAGGCAAACACTGCCAGAGCTGCAAGAGAGGCAACCAATTACCAAATAGAGTAAAAGACTTTCACTCTCTTCTCTTGTCAGTAAGTAGAACCGATAGAGAACCAGCAGAGACACAGAAGAGATAGACAGACATGAATCAGCGGAGTCTAACTGGTATTTGTATTCTTTTCCAATGCACGTGGACAAGTTGTTAAGATGGACCATATCCTGGGTCATAAAGCAAATCTTAACAAATACAATCACTGAAATCATACGAACTCAGTTATCATAATATAATAAAATTATACTGGAAATAAATAACAGAAAGATAATAAGAAATTTATCAAACACTTGGAAATTTCTCAATTTACTTCTAAATACTCCATGGGCCACAGAAGGACTCTCAAAGGGTATTATAATATAGTTTGAATTGAACTGAAATATATAAAAACACAATTCATCAAAATGTGCAAGATGCAGCTAAAGTATCGCTTAGACAGAAACAAAGTTTCAGCGTTAAGTGTTTCTGTTAGAAAAGAAGCGAGGTGTCAAATCGATAAAACACCTGTTGCGAACATCAGACTCCACTGATGTCAAAAGCAAAGTGAGTACCTACCACGCGCAAGCCTGTACACATCAAACCAACAGCTTGAATGAATGAGCTAACCTCTCAAAAGCCACAGGCTACTCGAATTCACCCACATGAGGGAGATAATCTAAACAGTGACTATTAAAGAAATGCAATCCATAGTTTAAAAGCCTCCTGAAACAGAAAATCCCAGGCGTAGATGGTTTCACTGGCAAAGTCTACCAACACTTAAGGATTCTATACAATCTCTTCCAAAAAAAATAAAAAAAGGAGATACTTCAAAATTACTTTATGAGGTCACCATTATCCTGATACCAAAATCAAACAAAGATAATACAAATAAAATTATAGATTAGTATCTCTAATGAGTAGAAACACAGAAATTATCAACAAAATAATCCTCAAATAAAACCCATCAGTATATGAAAAGAACAATACGCTGCAGCCAATGGGGTCTATCCCTGAAATGCAAGGATGGTTTAATGTTTGAAAATCCACTGATTTAACCCACCATAGAAACCATCTAAAGAAGAAAAACTACATGATCATATCAATTGATACAGAAGAAAACGTTTGAAAATTTTAACATGAATTCATAACAAAAATTCTCAATCAAGAAAAGTAGGGAACTCCCACAGCCTGACAAAGGGTATCTATAAAAACCTACAACTAACACATTTGCTGGTTCAAAGACTGTTTCTCCTAAATCAGGAATAAAAATGACAGCCACCCTCACCACTCAGTATGGTGGTCATCCTTGCAAATGTAACAAGGGAAGAAAAATAGAGTTAGGGCATAAAGACAAAAAAATGAAGAACTAAAACTGTCCCTGGTTGCAGACAGCATGACTGTCTAGCAGAAATTTCCAAGGGAACCACAACAACAACAACAACAACAACCACCACAACAACGACGATGACAACAGCAGCCCTCCTGGAGCGACGTCAGAGCTCCGCCAGGCCGCAGACACAAAGCCAACCCACAGACATGCACTGCGCCTCCGCGTGCCGACAGTGCAGGGCTTGAAACCAGAGTGAGGCCATTGAGCGGGGCTGCAAAAGCTTGCAATACTTTGCTATAAATCTGATATGACATGCACAGAATCTGATGCTGAAAATTATAAAATGCTGATTAAAGAAATCCAAGATAGCCTAAATAAATGATCAGGCATATTCTGTTCATAAATTGAAAGATTCAACATCGTAAAGATGCTTATTTTCCCCAAATTGATGTTTAATGTAAATAATTCCATTAAAATACTCACAAAAAATTTGCAGCTATTTTGTAGAATGGACAGGCTAACCCTAAAATATGAACGACACTAGATAGATAACACAGTTTGAGAGAGAAGAACAAAGTCGGACAGGACAGGCTCCACCGTCTGTGACCCACCATCTGTGACCCACCATCTCTGACCCACCATCTGTGACCCACCACCTGTGACCCACCATCTCTGACCCACCGCGTTGTGACCCACCGTCTGTGACCCACAGCACAGATGCAGCAATCAAGCCAGTGCAGCGCTGACAAAGGGCTCGACATGCTGATCAGCGAGACGCCGCAGAGTCCGGCACACAGAACGAACGGACCCCACCCGTGTAGACAACTGATTTTCCGTGAGGATGCAAAAGCTATTCAATGGAGAAAGAATAGTTTTTCAACAAATGTTATTGGAACCATTAGAAATCTTTCTACCAAATAACAATAACAAACCTCAACCTAAACATCATATCACTATACAAAAATTAATTTAAAGCATACCATAAACCTAAATGCAAAAAGTAAAATTATAAAGCTTTTATAAGAAAACACTGGAGAAAATCCATACCAGAAAGATGATCCATGTGAGAAATACCATTTTCTAAAGAAACTGACCCTAGAGAAATAAAAATTTTAGGTTCACACAAAAATCTATTCATTTGTGTTTACAGAAGTTCCACTCATAATGATCAAAAACCGAAACCAGCCCAACGCCCTTCAGTGAATGAATGGACACTTAAACTATGGTACAGCTACACAATGGAACAGTATAGACAATATAAAAACTATTGATACATGGGACACCTAGGATGAATTGCAAAGGCATTATGCTGAATGAAAGAAACTAGTCTCGGAAAGTTACATCCTATATAATCTGATCTGTTCGCACAACAAGATCAAAGACAAACTGGTAGGGATATGAGCCATTCTGGGATGAGACTGTTCTGCACCCTGACTGTGGTGTTGGCTGCACACATACAGTCACGTGCTGAAACTCACAGAACTGTACATCCCTAACACACTCAGTGTTACCGTACCCTGATTTCAAAAAATACAGTTAAAACTGAACGGCAAGCTCATGGTGCCTGGGAGAAGGGTGTGACTAAACTCTCCCACCCAGACAGGGCTTCAGTGATGACAGCTCGGCTTCAGTGATGACAGCTCGGCTTCTGTGAACCAGGTTCAGGCTGGACCATGCTGTCTGGGTGGTCTCTAGACTCTCCTGCTACCTTGCATGGAGCTAGTCATACGCACCTCGGCCTCCCTTCTCAAAACACAATTCAAAAAAAGTCCTCTTCTGGCCCCTGCTCCTATCTGCCCTGAAGGTTCCAGGAAGCAGGGCAGAAGGAAGCAGGAGCCCACCCACACCTCCCCCTCTCCCATCCCACCCGGCCTCTCAGCTGGACCTTCTAAGGAAACCAGGAGAGGCGGGCAGCTTTTCAGGGTTGTTAGAGGAGGAGGAAGAGAGCAACTGACAGTCTGCTCAGACTTGTCCCTGAGCGTCTGTGGCTATTTTCGCCTTGAGAATACACGGCAGGGAGGGGGCCAAGCTGGGCCGGTAGCCATGTGCATTTGTGTGTCTGCATGAACACATATGCACGAGAGAGGGGCGAGCGAGAGGCTTTCCGAGAGAAACTGAGTGGGTGGCTGCCATTGCCGGGTGTACGCAGCCAAACACAAAACATCAAGTGAGCAATTACTGTAATCAGACGCACAGGGTGTCTGCCTGCGTCAGCAGCGTTCTCTCTGCTCCCCCGTGCTGGCTGCTCCAGGACCGTGTGCGCTCTGCTCCGGAAGGGGCTCAGGCTGGGCCAGGAGGGGCTTCTTTAGGCTCCTTGGGGGTCACAGCCCCTCCTGACATCGGGAGAATGCAACACCTGGAAACTCCGAGTGTGGCTGCCCTTGTCCAAGAGGCAAATCAAGCCACAGAATGAAGCTTGATTGAAGCCCCAGTTGTCTGACACAGGCATTGTCCCCACACCCTCCCATTGTCCCCTCCCCTTCTCAGAGTCTGGCCAGTGGAAGGGTCTCTGGTTTGCCATGCTTCTGAGTCAGTAGTGAGAGCTCCTGGAAAGGAGGTTACACAGGTTGTGTAACCTGGGGAATTGGCAAGTCGGGGTACAGCAGAACCAGGGCCAGAGCCACTGTGGCCCCCTGTGCCTGGTCAGTAAAGGACAGTGGGGAAGGACACTGGGAGCTGGCTTTCACCAAAAGGCCCTTTGGCCACTTACAAGGCTCCTTAACCTGGCTACATGCTGACTGCTTGGGATGGGAGCTCTGGAATCTGCATCTCAAGCACCCAGGCGACTCTGTGTCCCCTGAGCTTGGAAGCCAACAATCTATGAGGAAGGGATGCGGGCCGAGGAGACAGGATGCTGGAGCACCAGGCCCAGGGGGGTAACAGGCTGCAGGGACAGCTCGAGTCCCGCTGGGCCCAGCTTTCTCACCGGTCACGTGGGGATAAGAACCCAGCGTCACCTGACTGCAGGATGTGGGGCTGGGTCGGCAGGCGCCCCACCACTGTGTTGGAGGCTCACACGCTGAGCATGCTGGAAGGCCCCCTGGCTCTGCATGGGCACTTTCAGACAGAAACGCGGCTCTTCTCCAAGTCGGAGGGGACATCGGTAGGCAGCTGCTGCTGCTGCCCACACCTGGGATGAGCTTAGGGACACAGGGGTCTGGAGAGACAGAGTCCCTTGGAACCGTGCGGGCCCAGGGAACGAAGGAGCAGGGCCTGCAGTGGCCCTGTGACAGCAGCAGGGACCCCGCACACAGGGGGCAGGCTTGTCTATGGCCCTCTGCCCACAGCACAGGCCCCTGACAGGGTCCATAAGCCCGCCTCAGTTTGATCTTCCCAGTCTGCAGGCGGCATCTTCCTTCCACCTCCGGGAAGCCAAGCCTTCACAGTGGGGCGGCCAGGAGAGTCACAGGGAGCCCTCTGCAGGAGGGAGCCCCAGAAGGCAAATGTAAGGTATTTTCACCCTCCTTCCCGAGCCACTTGTCCTCAGGATGCGGGGCCCTCTCGCAATCAGGCTAAGAGGCTGCCGTCGTTAAACCGGGGCGCGCTGCAGTTATACCTATAATGGAGCAAATTACATCATCTGTAACCTTTCCTCACGACGGGCGGGTTTCAAACAGCTGTAATTTATGGATGTTCTTCGGAGAGGAATTAGTCAATATATTTGTTTTCCCTTTGATATATAGCCACAGGAGCGCGGCAGGCATGAGGTTTATTAAGCCTTGCCAATTTGCTGCCGCTGCTCAGCACTATAGATTTTGCTCGTGGAGTGGGCTGGTTCCACCTCAACTTGGAAAAAATCATTCAGCACGCTGAAAAGCCTTCCGGCGCTGTGAGCCCAGCACACTCCTCGTGTGCGGTGGCCTGGGCCGCGAGACTACCGCCTCCCTCGCGCAGGCGCAGTCGCGGGGGAGTGAGGGGGCCAGAGAGGCAAAGCTGCAGGCAGCACCAGCCTCCGTGTGGGTCAAGGGGCTGCAGGCCAGCACAAGGCCCAAGGGGGGCGAGAACGTTCCTTGTCCTTCCCTGCAGCCGAGCCCAGTCCCTGTCCCATCCACAGGGCCCTGGAGAGCAGCGGTGCTCAGCCAGAGCAGGTGTCTGGCATCGGGAAATGGTGTGTTGAACGTGGCCCTTCCCCCAGGTGCCACCGGAAACTGTGAGAGGAAGGAAGATACCTTCAGGCCCCAGAGCCTCCATGAGGGAAGGCACCCTTGGCTCCCCCATAAGGTGAGGGGGTACCCCTTTAGAGGGGGGCGTGGCCCTCCAAACTCAGTCTGGGTGTTGGGGTAGAGTGAAGATTCTTAGGTGGGACCTGACCCCACTGTGTGATTCAGCAGGTCCGAGAGGACCGGGAACCTGCACAAAGTGATTCAAACCCTCTGACCCCCACCCCTGCCTCAACTGTCGCTGCTTAGATGAACCAGGGTTTCCTAAACCTGAGCAGAATGGTATTTCTTCTGATGAGGCACAATGGAAGATGTGAAGGCCAGAAAGAAATCATAAATTGTTCAATTTAAATGTCATCGGTGGATGAGGGGGGATGTGCCCACAGCCCCGCCCACACTGAAGACCCCTTTTCAGTTTATCCACATGATCAGAGATGTTACCTACTGAGGACCTAGGATGTGCCGACATCTCTGGCACCCAAGCCGATGGTCCTGCAGGCTGTCTCCATTCCTGGAGAGCACGGACGGCTGGACCCAGGGCACACAGCTGGCCAGGGCCATGCTGGCACGTGAGGCAGGTCTGTCCAACTGCAAATCCTGTGCTCTTTCCAGGCCCCCAGCCCCTCCCTTGCCATCCCCCTGTTGCAGGCACAGGCTTCCCATCACTCCTCAGGGAGCAGCAGGCAAGTGCTGCCCTCCGCTGCTTCACCGCTGACCAGGATCTCATGACTCCCTTCCCAGGAAGCCACTTCCTTTGAACGACACACCATACTGGCTCCTTCGGGTCTGGAGCCAGACTACTTGGTTCAAAGTTCATCTCTGCTACTTTCTGGCTGGGTGATGTTAGGCAAGTTGCTGACCCTCTCTGGGCCTTTGTTCCTCATCTGCCAATGAAGATAATCCTTGTACCTACCCCACCGAGTGGCCTTCCGGTTGCCATGAGCTCAAACACACAGAGCTCATTAGCACCTGGAAAACGTTTGTCACTCTCTGTCCTGCACTTCCTCCTGCAGTGCTGTGCTGTCTGACTGTGTGCAGGGTGGTGATGGGAAGAACTCATCTATGTCACCTGATTCGGAAGACAAACCAGGACTGGGCCATGGGAACTCGAATATTCTAGTTTTCAGTCCCAAGATGGGGAAAGCACTTATACACATGGACATGAGTGTGCACCCTCACTCATGCGCACACGCACACACACGTGGCTTCCTTTGGGTTGGCCAATATCAGAGGGAGTGGATGTGGCCAAGAGGGGCTGGTTCCCAGAAGAGGAGGTCAGACACAGCATCTGCATCCCACCAGGAGCGGGAAAGAGCAGGACCACAGAACTGATGAGTCAGCGCAGGCTGAGCACATGGAGCAGGACGGAGCTGGTGGGGTAGAGCAGGCAGCTGGGGCAGGTGTGATGAAGGGCCCACATGTGTCAGTAAGAAACACAGGCACATGCGATATCAGGGATGGGTGAGGACCAGGATCCAGTGAAACTGAAAATAAACCCATAACTGCACCCATACACCTGCACCCAAACGGCCGCAGCAGCGTAGTCTCCACAGGTGCTGCCCACACAGAGACACACACAGAAAGTCACAGACACATACATACACACAGAACGGACACAGAGACACAGACACACACAGACACAAACACAGGTTAATAGACACACACAGAAGCACACATGCAGAAAGTCACAGACACACAGACATAGACACACACAGACATGGACACACACAGACACAAAGAGACATACACGCACAGAAAAAACACAGATGCACAGACATGCACATAGAGACACAGACACACACATGCATACAGGCACACAGGCACTCACAGACAGAGACTCACACACGGAGACACAGAGACAAACAGCCACAGATACACACGGATACACGATGCTCAAGCGCAGTATCCCAAGGTCTCTCTGGCCTGGTTCTCTCCACAGCAAAAGATGTCTGATGTAAGGAAATGAGGTATGAAATCCAAGTTCTGTTGATAAAACCTGGGGTCAGGAAGAAGCAACTGACTTCAAACTTACAGAGAAAACCGGAGGCCTTCGGGGCTTCCAGGAGATTGTCAGACAAGGCTGAGTGTGCACCTCCATCCCGTGCACACTGACTGCCAGGAAAACAGGCTCTGCAGAGTCAGGGGACCCACCTAGGCCACACCTGGTGCCCAGGAGCTGGGTAGTGTTGACTTACCTCAGTGTCTGGATGTAAGGACCCCTCCAGAGAGACAGAGACCTCAGTGGAGGGCAGGATACCATCAGGAGCCTGGCAGGGTGGCTTGCAACAAGCTGGGCACATCTTTTCACAGTCTCCCTCCCCTCCGATGTGTGCTTGCCTGGTACCCAGGGCCACTCCTTGTCTGTGACCACAACTGTAATAAAGTGACAGGGTGATTAGGCTTCAGTATCTCTCTCCCCTGCCTTTGAGTAAGTAAACCCCAGGAGGATGTGGGTGTGCATGTTTTGCTCACTGCTGCACTCCAAGTTTCTATCATGTAGTAGATGCTCAATAAGCAGAGAAAATTAAAATAGATAGTAACAGTGTCAGAGTCAGCAAAGGCAGCTGAGTGCCAAGGACAGTGGTGAACGTGCTCCTCAGTTGGCAGGTTCCTGCCGTCACCCATGGATGCTCAGGTGTCCTTCGGAGTGCTGGCCCTGCTCGTCCTTCTTGCCACCCTTTGCCCACTCGAGCAGGACTCACCCGAGTCTCTGAGCCACTCAGAGAAATCCACAAGATTGTACATCAACCATGTCAATTCTGAGAAAAGCCTGTCAAAGGGACACCATGCAAGAGGGCAAAACCCCTGATGGTTCCCGATCCATATCCCAGTTCCCCACGGTGCTCTGCACCCTGCTCTTTCCCTCCCATGGCCTCAGCCCATCCTCTCTCCACCACAGCTTCCACAGGACCTCCATCCATTTCATCTCTCTCCCATAAAACATCTTTTCTCAGACTAAAGGCTTAGCCAACAACTGAGTTTATATTAAATATGTCAAGATTTCCACTTCCAGAAAATATGGAATAAAAGGAAACAGAATTACATTCCTCCTGAAACAAACAAACAAAAAAAAAAAAACAACAAAATATGTAAAATAATGGATCTCGGACACTGGACATTGGGCAGCAAGGACGAGGATCCCTGAAGGAGGGCCACGAGCAGGGCAGGGTGTGATGCTCCACCTTCCCGCCTGGCCAGCGCTCCCACATGGCAGAGCAGGTAAGGGCAGCCCAGACAGGGCCAGCCGTCTCCCAGAGAAAAGGAGACGGAACTGGGAGCCCAGGGAGACCCCAGTGTGGGGGCAGCCTTGACAGGCCTAGGATGGTACCTGTGATCACTACCTCCTGGACTCTCACCGTGGAGCCCCTCCCATCTTATTCCATGGCTGGTCTCTGCGCCTGGTAGCACGTGGTACAGTAATGGCTGTGAGGATGGCAGGTTATAGGAGGGGGGGCTTTCATCTTGGAGTATCTGTCTGTCTTTCCGTCCATCTGTCTATCTATCACCTTTCCCTCTATCTCAATAGAGGGACACGGGTTCAACTCTGAGCAACAGCCCACAAAGTGAGAAATGGAGGCTCCTGCCAAGATCACGAGCGAGCTCGTGAGCGGTTTTCTAGCACTTTAGGTGACCACTGCCCTGGTCCACAACCTGGCCATTCCTCATGAGAGACCCTGAGTCAGGGCCATGCAGCAGGGTTGCTAATCCATAGGAACCATAGGAGAGATTTGCAGTTTTAGTGATGGCCTCAGAAATCTATGCGGATGGAGGAAGGGCATCAGAAATAGTCAGTATGTAGGTGAATATGAAATACTTTCATCTTTACTTTATAACTCTATTTTAAAGATAACAAGCTGCCAAATCAAGCATCGTTACGTGAGATTGTTTTACAATACACGTAAAAGTAGACAGAGGACGACGACAGCACAAAATCCAGGAGAGGGAGACTGGGGTGACTGTTGTAAGGCTCATGTGCAGCGTTATTTGACGATAGGCTATGAAATGTTAAAAATGTGCACTATAACACTCATGTAACTACTGAAAAGGGAGAATGTAGCCAGTGCATCAACAAAGGTGATAAAATGCAAAAATAGGAATTAACCCAAGAGAAGGTAGGAAAAAGGAGAATAAAAATAGATGAAACAGAAAACTTTTAAGGTAGATTCAAAACAGCCACATCAATAACTGGATTAAATATAAATGATACAATTCCCAACTAAAAGGCACATTACCAGATTGCATAAACAAGCAAAACAACTATAGGATGCTGCCCATAAGAAATTCAGTTTGCATACAATGACACGCTAGTTTAAAAGTAAACCTCTGTGGGGGTAAAAGTACTACACTAATATCTCACAAAAGATGGAGGGACTCATGAACATCTGACAAAGTGATCTCAGAGAAAACAGTATCCCAGGGATACAAGAAATCAGTTCATCTTCGCAAAAGAGTCGGTTTGTGAGGAAGACTTAGGATTACGTGTGTGCACCTAAAAGCGGAGCTTCGGAATGCATGAAGTGAAAACGTGTGAAACTACAAGAAGCAGGCGGATCTGTGACTGTGGTCAGAGGCCACCGCCCAACGATCTGGGCAGAGTGGGGGCATGCGTCGTGCCCACCAAGGCCCAGCTAGGAAAGGGGCTTAAAATCAACCAGAGCACTCTGCTCTGAGAGGGAAGACATAGCTCAGCTGAAGGCTGTGGGAGGAGAGCTCGGGAGATGGAGGACGCACCTTCTTTGCCCTTCTCTCATACCCATCGCTCAAAGGCCTTGGCTTCTGGAAGTCTCCCAGGGCAGGGAGGCCCGGCAGGGGCTGTCATCCTGGACAGCAGCTCCGCTGCCCTCCTGTGACCTGTGGCTCCTCCTGTGACCTGTGGCCCCTCCTGCCCTGTGACCTGTGGCTCCTGCAGATGGAAACATAGTTTCTTTTGCAACAGTCTTGAGGTCTATCTGCCCTACATAAATGGCCCTAACAGTGGTGGCTCGGTACTCATCGTTAATTCGTTCTGGAATGCGTGACGCGTGCCGAAACAAATATGAACCATGGGGCCTTTTCTCCCCAGGGGCCAGCATCGTGACTCACACAGGTTCTAGCAAGTGCAAGGCGTCCCGAGCAAGCGCCCAGCGCTGAAACGTTCCTTCTCATCAAAATGTGACCAGTCAGGGTTTGATGAGTTCTGAAGCTGATGACTACCAAGGTGTGGCTGTAATTAAATTCTAAAATTTAGGACACTTTGTATATGCCCACAAAACTATTCCCACAATCATGATACTGAACACCCATCATCTCCAGAAGTTCCCACTTTCCCTTTCACAACCCCTCCCTCCTGCCCTTCCTGCCCGCACTCCGACAACGGGCTGCCACTAATCTGTTTTCAGTCTCTGTGGATTAGATTTGCATTTTCTAGAATTTTATATAAGCATATTTATATAATACATCATCATTTTTGTCTGGCTTCCATAACTCAGTATAATATTTTGAGATTCATTAATATCATTTTGTGTATTGACAATCAGTTCTCTTTTATTACTGAGTAATATTTCATCAGATACGTGTAACGCAATCTATTCATCAATTCACTTATTTGCGGACACTTGGGTTTTTCAGTCTCGGGCTGCACGGAACAAGCAGAGCTGCTGTGCACACGTCAGTGCCAGTCTTTCAGGGACACGTGCTCTAATTTCTCTTGGGTTCACACAGGAAGTGGAATGGCTGGGCGTATCTTTAACTCTGTAAACTGTTTGCAAAGCAGTCTATCCATTATATTTTCACCAGCAGTGTGCAAAGTCCTGGTTCACCCGTGTCTTCACTAGCACCTGCTGTGCGTGGTCAGTGTTTCCAGAACTGGAGCCGAGGGCGGTGGAGTGATGTCTTGCTGGGCTTTGAATGGACATTTCCCTAACAATTCGTGATGTTGAGCCCCTTTTCATGTGCTTGATTACCACCCATTCATAGTCTTTTGTGAAGTGCTTTATCATTCTTTTGCCCATTTTTTCACTGGATTCTGTGTTGTGATTGAGTTGCAAAGCAGGATAAGGGGGAAAAGAGTACCAGAGAGCTCTGTTTTTGATAGGATGACTAGAGAGAAGGTCCCTCCAGGTAAGTGGTATTTAAACAGCAGCCTGAGGGAAGTAAGGAAGTGAACCATAAGTAGCCTTGAGAGAGGGGCTTTCCTGGAAGGAATAAGGAAGGTGCAGAGGCACTGGGGCAGGACAGTGCTTGCTGTGTGGAGGACCAGCCAGGAGGCCAGTGGGGAGCTGGAATGGGGGGGGGCGGGGCAGGGGGAAAGGGAGAGAGAAAGGAAATACATATGAGAAAATCAACTTTGCAAAACATTGGACACCGAATCTTAAAGGACCTACCACATAGCAGGCATTCAATTTGAGAAACCAGCACAATCTGAACATTCACTCCCAGGCTGTGCGCTCTCTGTCTTCTCCATGCTTAGCTCCCGGGTCCTCACTTGAAGCGACTCTTTTCCATTTTCAGGGCTTTGGCCCCACATATGTGCCTCCCAGGGCCTGCAGATGCCTCCTCCACAGGCCCGGCCTGGGTGGAGGGACAGGGACTTGGAACAGGCAGCAGGGAATGGGTATTTAATCAAGAATTATTTAAACTGTTTGCTGGACTTCATGTACCATTATGATGGGATGTAAAATTTTAAGGGCTTTTGCAAAAAAAAAAAAAAAAAAAATCTATGATCCAGCTCTACACAAGTTCTAATAAACCTAAAGAGAGGGAATTTATCATCTCTCAATAAATTCACAACTATCTTCAGAACACTTGAAAACTCCAGACACACCACTCGGCGTCAGGCTTCATGATTGTTTCCTCAGAGGGGTGGCAGCTCAGATGGTGACATGGCCGCCCCCCCACCAACCCCTGCTCTGTCCCCAGGATATCTTGTTATTCCTCTCCAGCCTGTCTTCCCCATTCCCTCAGCTTCTGCTTCTCATCCCGGGGAGCCCCACAGTGTTCTGGAGTCTCCCTAGTTTCCTCATCCGAGAAGTAGGGAGGTTGGGCCACAGGCCCTGGAGGGGCTCCCTGTTCCGGTGACCCCTGGTGGGACCCAGCCTACAGCCACTGCTACTGTCTGCAGAGGCTTGTTGGATGGGGCTAAAGGGCTAGGAAGTCAAGGTCAGATAAAGACAGGAGGAAGGAGCTTTCCTGAGGACAATGCAAGGCCAGTTATGCCCTTGGCAGGTGGGCAGGGAATGCAAAACTCCAGACCTGTTTACCTGTGACAACATGATGAACCTTGTAACCTTCGCTAAGTGAAAGAAGGTAGGGCCCCATATTGTGTGATTCCATGTACATGAGAGTGCAGAATAGACAAGTCCACACAGACAGAAAGCGTATTAGTGGTTGTCTGGGTGTGAGGGGGGTGGGAAATTGGGACCAACTGTTAATGAGACCCTTTCTATGTGGGGTGATAGACATTTCTGAAAATAGATAGCGGTAATAGTTGCAAAACATAGTAAATATGCTGAAAACCACTGAAGTGTACACTTTGAAATGATGAATTTTATGTTTTGTGCATTACGCCTCCATTTAAAAATATATAGCTCTTAACTGCAGACCGTGGCAAGTCAGGGTGCTGACTGAGTACCGTGGGCAGAGGGCTGTCTCAGCGGGACCAGGGGCAGCTCATCCCGCTCAGGGAAGGCGAGAGACTCCCAGGAAGGGTGGGCAGCCGGAGGGCTTCCCAACCCGGGCGGCTTCTCTTCTCTCAGCAAGGCCCCAGCCACACAGGCATCAGGCCCACAGCCCAGCAGGCCCCAACCCAAATCCTAGATGCGGATCTTCTCAGGGAATGACTTCTGCCTCAGGACGAACGGGGGGCCTTGTTAGTAAAGCAGACTCCAGCCCCTTCCCAGGTGGGCTGAACTGCATTTTCATCTTTAACAAGCTCTCTGGGTCATTCTTTTGCACACTCCAGTTTGAAACACATTTTGAGCTAGAGCGCTTTTCAAACTCTAAAGAGTGCACAAATCACCTAGAGGTCTTATTAAACTGCAGATGGTTCCGATGCAGAGGGTCTGGGGTGGGGCCTGAGATTCTGCATTCCTAATAAGTTGCCAGGCCTGCCCATGTTGCTGGTCCCTGGATTCTGCTCTGAATAGCAAGGATTAGAACAGTTTCTTAAATTTAGCTGCACAGGGCCAACACCCAAGAAGCTTTAAAAACAACTGAGGCCGGGAACTCCCTCTCTGAGACTCCAAGTTGGTCTTTAGGATGGTCTAAGCATCAGAGTTTTTAAAACTTTCCCCAGTGATGCTAAAATGCAGCCGTGGTTGCAAATCACTGCGGCAGAGGGACACTGGCGTTCTAAGCTGGTGTCTCAGTAGATGCGGGAAAACCAACCCAGGGACAGCCAGTGTCTAGGGATGGGACCGTGCAGAGGGGCAGAGGGGGCAGGAGCTTCTTCGGCTTCTGTCTGTGTGTGCAGGGGGTTCCTGTGTCAGTGCGCTGGAGCCCAAGGAAGCGAACGTGGTGCTGGAATGGCCACCCCAAGCCCAGCCAACGAGGAGCAGTCTGCTGCCCCCATCCTCTGTGGCTCTGAGCCTAGGCCGGACAGCAGGCTCCATCATGAGGTCCAGTGACAAGGAGCTTTGTGCCTCCTCCCTCACCCAGAATGTCCCAATTACTGGAGTCACCTTAAATCCAAGGCATCACATGGCCAAGAAGGCCTTCGAAAGGGACACCTCTGCAGGGTATCGCCTCTCAAGCGTTTTCACCCCTGCAAGTTCCCAGCTGCGAGGGCAATCAGGTTTGATTGGAGAAGGTTGAAGGACAGGGGCCTTCACATCAGCCAGGTTTGAATGGGGGCTCTCAGCACGTAGGGAAAGACATGCACACCAGGGGAGAGAAAGGTGTGAAGACCAGGGAACTGCCAGGGCTGTTTGCTGGAAAACCAGAGACAGATGTCGAAAGCAACACATGGGCACTTTGGCAAGAGTGTACCCAAGCTGCATGGAGTGGAAAGGCAGCCATATTTCAGAGTGAAGTAAAAATGCCTGTAATTAATGATCCTCGAGGAACACACGGTCCTTATTAATGTAGCAATTTGGAGAAACATAATTCACCAGACATCAGGCTTGAATTGCTGGAATGATTTTCATCTGGAGGAGGGTTCAGGGGGAGCAGGAAGTGGAGGGGAAGGAGGCTCAGGGGGTGGGTTCCCAGAGGTGTCAGAGATGGGGTGCTGGAGGCCAGCAGGGGCTGGGCCGAGAAGCCCTGTTTATCTTCTGGGACACTGAAGAGAGGTGACTGCCTTCTGGCCATCCCATCTGGACACCATGGTCACAGAGGTTGTGAGTGGGGGCTGTGCAGCCAGATGGTCTCTTTCTGCTCTGCTGGGTGACCTTGGCCGAGTTGCTTGATATCTCTATGCCTCAGTTTGCTCCTCTGTAACAAACATCTAATAACTACCAATGCATAGAATTAACTGAAGATTTTTCGGCCTGGTGTATAGTAAGTGCTGAATAAATCGTTGTTATTGTCACTGGCAGATCCCACCTGTGCATGAACGGGCATGATAACGGCAGCGTGGCGTACGTCTTCTGTAGAAAAGCTTTGCTAAGTTGCATGCCAACTCGCTGAGGGCGCACTATGACAAAAGAGCGAAGGGCAAAGCAGCAATGGCCTGTGTTGCGCTAAGCACAAAAATGGGCTTCAGTGACAAAAGTACTGATACTACTACTAATCAGTGAAGCAGAGTTCATGCCCGTGCCCGGCCAGTGACAGTGAGCCGTGAAGGCTGAGCTGGAGAAGCTGAAAGAGCAAGAAGCCGGGCGCCCAGGCCGAATGCTCCTGGACCAGCTGGCGGCCTCAGGCTAACTGCTCTTCGGACAAGCATTTCCTCCTCTGGAAAAACAATTCATCAGTAGTTTCTGGGGACCCTTGCAGTATAACTTTTTTTAAAAATTATGTGGTTAAAGAGGGACAGAGCACACGGGCTGAGTAAATTTGGAGGACAAGGCCAGCGGACACTGAGCCTGTACACCAGTTTTTGCATCCTCCAGGCAGACATCTGATGTGGGGCAGGTGCCTGCTTTTGAGGCACAGGCATGGCCATGACGTCTGGAGACAGACTGTACCTCCACCCTGCTCCTCAGCTGCCCTCCCAGAAAGTCCCAGACAAGAAGTCCCAGGCCCATCTCCTGCCTTTCCCGAGTACCATCCAGGGGCCCATGTGGTCCTAAATAGCACCAAATTGAGGTTCCTCTTCATTCATTTTCACGTGTTTCTTCCATATCATCAGACATTCTTCCTGGCTCTTTCCCCTCAGCTTGTCAGCATGCTCAAGTCTGCCTTATCCTAAAACAAACTAAAAGAGAAACAGTCCTTCTTCTTGTGTTACTACCCCTGGCTTCCTTTCCCGAGCAGGCAAGCATCTTGAAAAATAGTTGGCACTAGCTGCCTCCGTTCCTCCTTTCCCAACAGATTCTAGAGGCATCGCTCTGGCTTCAGTCACTGCCGTCCCATGGAAGCCGCTCTGCCCACATCCATCATCAGCTTCCCTGCGGCCAACTCCAAGGAGCATTTCCATTACTGATCTTCACGCTCTGCTGGGTGGAAAGGGCTGGCCACTCCCCTCTTTTTAGAGCTTGCCTCCTTTGGTTTACAGGGGGCTGGTCTCTCCTGGCTCTCTCCCTGCCTGTCTGGCGGTTCGTGAGGGCCGGACCTCCTCCTACCCATGCTTTCATTGCTCCTACTGTCAAGGATGCTGCATTTGTCCACCTTCTCCCTTTGTTTTTCATCCTTTTTATACAAGATAACATTCATCCCCGTGGTTTTAACTAACACCTAGCTACTTAGGATTTCCAGATCTTTATTGCCACCAAGACTACCCTCCTAATGTATAAAACCCACATAGGATAAAGTTAGTTATAAATCCACATACTCCGTGTCTTTGAATGAATTCTCTGTAGGTATCTCAAATGCAGTACGTGCTAGAAAATCATCTTGCCAATATTGCCCCACCCCACACTCAACTTTCTCTTCCTCTCCTGCTCCCTGTGGCTGGTGGAGTACCCTGAGAGCTGGGCGTCACTCAGCCCTCCATCCACCTTATCCCCAGTAGTCTCCAAGCCTTGCGGACTTGACCTCCAAAACACCTCATCTGTCAGTCCTCCCTCTCCCCAGTCCATACCCACAGCCACTGCCTTAGGGCTGGCGAATCCCTCACCAGGAGGTGTCAATAGTCTCCTAACTGGCCCCCTGCCTCCATTCCTCCAACCCATCTGCCCCAGCAGCACAGAAGCGATTGCTCGGCATGTCTAATCACATCTCTTTCCATGCTGCAAGTCCTTCACTGACTTCTCTTGCCTGCAAGACAAATGCCGATCGATGGCCCGTCCTACCATGTCAGGCTTTTCAAAATCTGGGCCACTTCTCCCCCATCACTTGCAGAATGACTTTAAATCCCCCAACACACTAGGCAATTTCATGTCTCCAAGATCTTCTAGAACGCTCGATCTCTTGTCCATTGGGAGGCCAGGTGTCAAGCTAGTTACTGACCTGCTTTTCTTCCACTCTTTTCTGGGCTTGACTCTGGGCCTTTCCTTTCTGACTCCTGTGACCTGCCAGCCGCTCCTCACCCTGCCAGGCCCTTCTCACCTGCCAGGGCCCATTTCTGATGACATCCTGGTGAGCCATTAGCTCCCAGAAAACCTCAGGGGTTCATTAGGGAAAACGATTGACAATTAGCATGTGGAGGCATTGTTCCTAAGTATTTCTTCTTTTCCAAAATTATATTTGTCATGAAGCATTTGTGTTTATTTCTCTTACATAGAGGAAACCTAACTAAACCATGACAAATCCATACATAAGTAATATAACCTATTTTTATAGGTTAAAAACGATCATTTTTAGTAACAACCTAATACTGATTACTACTTTTTACTTTAGAACTAAAGTCAGGTGCAGAGGCTGTGCCGCACACCCTGGTGGCCGCTCCCAGAACTGCATGCAGAGTGGGGTCTTGAATTCCAGGGCACAGAAGGGTCAGTCTGCTGCTGGGCTGGTGTGAGGGGTCCAGAGCTGCAGACTCCCCTGGGGGATCCTGCAGTCCAGGGAGGCAGCCGCTATCCACTCCAGTAAGTGTTTCATGTGGGAAAACAGACTCTGTGGTGGTAATTCTTCTAAAAGGTCAAAAGAAGTTTGATTTGCTCTTCTTTTTCTGTTTGTAAGGTAAGTACTTAGATTATTGAGTTGAGAGTCTTATTTGATATTTTCTAACATAGACAAGTGAACATACACCTTGTCCTCTAAGCACTGTTTTGGCTGCATTCATAAATTTCAATAATCATGCTCTCTTTTTCATCAGTTCAAATTTTTTCTAATTTCCCTTTGGATTCCTTCCTTGACCCGTAAGTTATTAAGAAGCTACTTTGTTTAATTTCTAAAATATTTGCTGATATATGAAATCTCTTTTGATGTTTTTATTTTTAATTTAATTCTGTTATGGACAGAGAACACATTTTGAATAATTTTAACCTTTTTATATGACTGAGACTTATATTAAGTCCCAGCATGTGGCCTCTCTGGAAGATGTCCCATATGCCTTGTAGAAAATGCATAATTCTTTCAGGGAGTGGTATTTTCTGTAAATATTAATTGGGTCGCACTGGTCGATAGCATTGCTCACATACACCCTGGCTGGTTTTCTACCTCACTGCTTTCACAAACCTTGCCAGCATGGTGTTGAAACCTCCAACTGTAATTGTCGAGCCGCCTGCTTCTCCGGTGAGCTGCCGGTATGGTGATGTCAGTGTGTATTGGGCTATCTTGTTAGGTTCATAGACATGCATTTTAACTGTCATAGCCTCCTAATACATTGGCCCTTTTATTTAATATTATCATGAAGTGTCCTCTTTTCTCTAACATTTAAATAAAATCTATGTTCCCTGGTGATAGTGTAGCCACTTCAGCTCCCACAGTGCTACTGTTGGCATGTTGTACCTTTTCCATCCTATTTACTCCAGACTGTTGGGTTTCGAAGCGGAAACATGTCTCTTGCAGACAGGATACAGTTGCATCTTGTTGTTTTTATCCAGCCTGACAAATTTTCCTTGTTATTGGACAGTGTCGTGCATCCAAACCTGAGCCAACAATCGCATCTGGTTGCACACCCGCCATCTTTGTGGGCGTCCCAGAAGGAGAGGGAGATAAAAGGACAAGAAGTATTTAAAGAAGTAATGACAAGAATTCCCCCAATTTGATGAGAGGCATTTAGTATGCAGATCAGAAAAGTTCAATGCACTCCAGGTAGGGTTAGCCCAAAGAGAGAAACACCTGAACACAGTATAGTCCAATTGTTGAAAACCAAAGCCCGAGAGGAAATCTTCAAAGCCATAGGAGAAAGGGGACTCACCGCATGCAGGGGACCAGCAGGGTGGTCTTTGTCTTCTATGTGTCTTGTTTCTCTCCCTCTATTTTCCATTTATACCTTTGTTTTAGTTTTAAACTATTTTTTTGCTTAGTTTCTCTTTTGCTATTAATTCCCACTTTAAATCCTATGTTGAATTATATTTTTCATTATTTTCTCAGTGGTTGATCTATGAATTATAATATGCATCTCAACACAACATAACTCAGGTTGCACTCACTAAATTCTGGGAAAATATAGCAACTAGGCTCCGGTGTAGCACCAAGTCCTCCTCCTCTTCTGTGCTATCATTTTCATACACATCGCATCTATATATTATACGCCAAAAATATAGTACTGTAAGGATCACTTGATGAAATCTTCTGTCTGTTAAGGAAATTAACAGCAAGAAAAGTAAAGAAAATATATGTCAATTATCTTTTATTCAAGATTGGGCAAAAGTAGGTTTACAGTTATAATACAAATAATACAATAATTAATACATAACAACACAAGAATAAACTGTTTTGCAAAGTCACAACTGTAAACCTACTTTTGCTTACCCCTATTTGTATTCACATATTTATGATTCCTGGGGCCATTGGTACCATTTTCTTACATTCTGAGTAACTTCTTTCAGTACCTCATGTAATACTCTCAGCCCTCATGTTCGGAATATTTTTATTTTACATTCAGTCCTGAAGCATGCTTTTGCTGAGTACAGAGCTCTTGATTAACCATATTTTTCCCAGCACTTGCAATATGTCACTGCACTGCCTCTTGGACTATGTTGTTTCGACAGAAAAGTCAGAAGTAAAGCATATTGTTGTTCCCCTACATGTGACGAGTCACCTTTCTCCTGTGGCTTTTAAGATTTCCTCTTGGGCTTTGGTTTTCAACAACTTAACTATAATGTGTTCAGGTGTTTATCTCTTCAGGCTAATCCTACCTAGAGTTCATCAAATTTTTCTGATCTGTATATTAAATGCCTTTCACTAAATTGGGGAATTCTTATTATTTCTTTAAATATTTTTTTGTTCTTTCACCTCCCTCTCCTCCTGGGACTCCCATTACATGTATCTTGGTATGTTTGATGTTGCCATGCAGGTCTCTAAGGCTCTGCTCATGTTCTTCTATTTTTTTTTCCTCTCTAAATCTTTTGATTGGACTACCTGTGCCTGACCTGCCTTCGAGCGCATTGGTTCTTAACCCCTGCTATCTCAAGTCTGCTACTGAGCCCATGGAACAAGTTTTTATACAATTATACATTTCAAGTCCAAAATTTCCACTTGTTCTTTTTAAAGTATTTTTAAAATATTTGAGATTCTTTGATTATTTAATCATTGTTATCATTTATTTTCAAAAACATTTATAAAAGCTGCTTTTAAGTATTTGTTAAATATTTTATCTGAGCCAACTTAGAGTTTGTTTCTATGAACTGTTTTGCTTTGTTTTTCTGGCTTCATTTCCCTACTGCTAACAATGGATAGGTTTTGTGAATATATTGTAGGTCACTCTGGTCAGCCTCTGACAGCCCACCCAGCCTGGCACGTACCCTCATCTCACATAACTCTGCCTATGGACTTAGGACTGAGTTCCTCAAGAAGGGGATTAGAAAAAATAAGAAAGGAGGAGAGAAAAGTGAAGCACCTCTTTACTTCTTTCAACATCAATTTCACATTGTAAAGCAGAAAATAGTAACTCCATCGCAGGCTATTGTGACGATCAAACAAAGTGATATGTACAACAACATTTATAGATTCCAAAACATTGCACACACATGAGGGCACAGTACTGATATTGATATTCCTTTATCATTGTTTTCTTTCTTTAGCAGACAATTAATGCAATGTCTGGGGGAAAGTCAGGGATAAGAAAAACATCAGGAGAAAGCACCTAGAAGAACTATGTCCTTGACAAAGAGAAAATCACAGGAAGAAAGAGAAAAAAAAGCGAGAAAAAAGCAGAGGAAAGGTCTTGGCCAGATGACTCAATTGGTTGGAGCATCATCCCGTACACCAAAAGGTTGCGGGTTCCATCTCTGGTCAGGGCCTGTGCAGGAGGCAACCAATCAATCTCTCAATCTCTCTCTCTCCCTCTTTTTCTCACCACACACACACACACACACACACACACAGACCTAAAAATCAGTAAAAAAAAGAAATCATCAAGTAAGAATTTTAAAAAAATTAAAAAACGGGGGGGGGGGGAGGAAACTAAACAGGAAAAGAGGAGAAAGAAGGAGAAAGGAGAAAAGAACAGTCTTCGCAATTCATCTAACCAGAACACAGCATTAAAGTCTTACAGTGTTGTTAACCTTGCAGCAGAAGTTTTAAAGATACCACAGGGCTCTCTAATTTATTTATTCTCGTTCCATAAACCTGAGCCCCACCCCACCCCTTTCTGAGAGGCCAGACCAGTACCCGGCACAGAGAGGAGAAACCACTCTCCTGCCCTCTGGGCACCAGGAAACGGGGCCATGTGCAGAATATTGGTCTGCTCAGCGCAGGTGGCTCCCCTCCCACCTCTGCTCTTGCTCCCTGACAGACAGCTGCCTTGCTGGCTCTCTTGGTTTTCCTCACCCCACCTCACCCCTGCAGACTCTGGTGGCCTCGCGGCTGTAGAGAGCAGTAGTCTGTCTGACCAGGGACCCAGGGACAGCGAAGATGAAACAGCCTCTTCACCTGGTAGGATGCTGCAAAATGGGGTCACCATCAGGAGGGGGGCAAGACAAGAAAGGGGGGCTTCGTGTGATTTGGGGAAGCTGTTTTTAGCTTGCAATCTTGTCTTGGTAATTGCTCCTAGCAACCATAGACTCCTTTTAACTTTCAGGGAGCATGTTCACATTCATTATCTCAGTGTTTGATCATGGATAACATTCCCAGAGAGCCCATGTTTTCTCCAAAAATTTCATTTTGATTAACTGAGCTTTTGTCTTTACAGTCTAAAACAAATAAAAATATATTTCCTATAAATAGATAATCACTTATAAATAAATCTGGAATGTCTTTTTGATGCCCAGTGTTAAATTTTTGTTAACAATAATAAGAAATACTGTGCTAATTGTTTTTGCATTAATGAGAAAAGAACGCATTTTGTTTAGTTACTAAATGGAGGCCACATGCTGTCACTCAAAAGAACAGGTATGAAGGCAGCCAGTGCCATTGCAGGCAGCAATTAACTCTCATTTGTAAATCAAAACCATCCCTTTCAGTTAACTTTGATTACTCGAGTGTTGTTAGTTCTGTGGTTTTATTTGTATTTAATTTATAAATTTGATTTGCTTTTATAGTGATACAAGTATAAGCGTAAGGAGTATATGCCTAGTTTTATGTTGGTAAATATATAAGTATATATAAGTATAATAAGATACTTATTATATCTTATAAGTATATGAGATACAATAAAAATATTTTAACTTAACAATGGAAGGAGTACATGAGTTTTTTAAAAGCCTTATACCTATTGTGATATTTTGGGGGGAATGAACAAGGAGGCCCCTTGCTCATCACCAGAGCTCTAAAAGGAGAGTAAGCAGGTCAGATAGGGTCATCTCAATTGACTGAAACTGGTGTCCAGAGGTCAAGTGACAAGTCCAAGATGGCATGACGAGAGCAGGCTTGTCAACCTGGGGTGGGACTCCCAGGACAACCTGCCTCCAGAATCACGCAGGCTCCTCTCTCAGCAGACATCAGGGGGTCTGAGCATCCAAGCAGCGGAGGAACAGGAGGGGCATTTCCCTGGACCCTCTTATGTGCAAATCTCCCCGACACTGTTTCTGGCAGCCAGTCCGCAGGCCCTTACTCAGAAAGCGACAGAGACAGGGGCCTAACCACCCCACCAGGGAGCTTTTCCACATCGTAATGTGATGAGGCGAAATGGGCAGAGAAAATGTAATCCCAGGGCGTGTATGAGCCGCAATTCTGCCACGAGCAATGGATACGACAAATAATGTCACAAAGAGCTGTTTTAACTTTCCCGCACAATAACCATATTACTATCCATTGGTTAATTAATCTGGCACCATTATTACCCATATTTTACAGATGGGGAAACTGAGGCATGGAAAGGGAAAGTGACTTGCCCAGGCTCCTGTGGTTAACTAGGCCGTGGAGCCAGAATGCAGAGCTGGGTGGTCTGATTCACGCAGCCTCTTGCTGTGTGGAGTAGAACTGATGGGAGACTCAGTGTCTACCACCCAGTTGCGGAGAGAGGCAGAGACCTGCAGCTGGGACCATTCTGGGGCTCAGAGACCCCCAACCCTCTTAGCCCAGCCAAAAGGCACTTAGAAGTGCACACCAGTCTGAGACTTAGTAATCAGTTCTCCTTCCTTCCCTGTGCTTTAGAGGGGAAAGACTTGCCATAGGCTGAAGAATGCCCCCTGAGAATACCTGCTTCCCAGTCCCCAGAACCTGCGAACATGTTACCTTACATGGTAAACGGAATGGTGCATGTGAGATTAAGTCCGGGATGTTGAGCTGGGAGGTTATCCTGGACCACGCCCAGGGCCCTGCACAACCACCCTGGTAAGAGAGGCAGGAGGGGCAGAGAAGGGGTGTGGCAATGGGAAGAGAGGCCAGAGTGACACAGTTGTGGCTTTGAAGACAGAAGAGGGCCATGAACGAAGGAATATAGGTGACCTCTGGAAGCTGGAAAAGGTAAGCGGCAGATTCTCCCTTAGAGCCTCTGGAAGGAACACAGCCCTGCCTACACCTTGACTTCATCCAGTGAGACTTCTCACGTCCAGAAGTAAGGCACTGAGTTTCTGGCAGTTCGTGACAGTGGGAACAGGAACTGATACAGACCTGCATACAGTTGGATGACTCTCCTTGCCCCTCCAGCTTCCTCCTTTTTCCCTGACAGATGTTCCCCTCAGTGAAGCTCTCCCACTTTTAGTCTGCCCTTGGCATCTGCTTTTCGGGGATCCAAACTAACACGATGGTGCCCAGAGTGGGGCTAAGGAAACATGCAGTGGGCTGGGGACTTTAGAATGGCCCTCTCCTCCAGCCTGAGCAGTAACTGGTTCGGGAACAGGATGCAGTCAAAAGGGTGGCCTGATTGCCAACAGTCTCACTGGTGCTGAGCTGGGACAGCATCTCAGTGCAGGGGACACCCTTGCAGGTGGAAACCTGCCCTGGTGGAAGGAGCACCATAGCACAAACAATGGCACAGGCATTGGAAATACGGGGAAACAGTGCCTGCAGAGAAGATAGAGTCGGCTGGTGACGGATAAGCTGTGTCACTGCCTGCAAAGGGGTAAGGAGAAGAAGCAGTTCATGGCTACATGTGCAAGCTCACCAAAACAACTGATGCTCTGCAGTGCAACGGCAGACCAGGCTAAGCAACAGGCTCCACAACATCTGAAACCTCAGACAAGGCAGGTTACACCGAGATCGGGACACTGGTGGACAAAACCCGGGGCCCTGAAACATCTGGACAGATACCCCTGAGGCTGCTCTGTGGGCTCCCTTGACCCTTCAGAGCCTGCAGAGGGCCCGCCCTTCCCATTCACTGTGATGGGAGGTGCTCCACAGGACTCCCTCCCATAAGGCAGCAGGTGCCTCCCTCAGGAGCTACTCCCACTTCCTCTCCCGGCTTCTAGATTACAAACACACTGAGCCCAACATGGGCGGAAAAAAGACTATATACCAAAGTTCCAAGAGTTAGCTTACAGATACCAGCAGGAACCAGAAGGGTACAACTAGGATTAAATTTTGAGGGTGCTTCATGTAAGACTGTATAAGGAAGAGCTCACTGACTTGAGGGTGCTTTCTTGGGAAATAAGACTTAACATCCTAACAAGGACCCATGAGCTGAGGCAAACTTGCTTCTGAGTAGAAAGCCCTTGGGATCCTGGGAAAAGAGAGAACCAACACAGGCAAAGTGGAGATGCCGTAGTTGTCCCAGCAGAAGACAGAGGAAGAAATAAAGAGGACTGGAATTCACAGCAGGGCCTAGAGGGCAGCCAAGAAAGCCTGGCCCGCAGGGAACTGCCCAGATGGCTAACAGAGCACGGTTTCCACAGGAACAAAAGAGGCAGCCAGCAAAGATGTTTCTTGGATAGCATGAATAACCACAGAATAGCAACAGTGGAGGAAGAGGAGTCCCAAGGGGGTTATCCTAACAAGAAGTCACAAGCCCTAATAAGTGCAGCTCAGTTGGTCAGGCATCATCCCGCAGGCCAAAGGGTTTCTAGTTCAATGGGTCAGGGCCCATGCCTGGGTTGTGGGTTTAGTCCCTGGTCAGGGCACAAACAAGAGGCAACAAATCAATGTCTCTCTCTCACATTTATGTTTCTCTCCCTCTTTCCTCCCCTCCTTCCCCTCTAGGTCAAAAATTTTTTAAATAAAAAATAAAAAGAAATCACAAGCCCTTATTCAGATCTCAGATCTGAGACCCAAAACCCATTGACTAAGGAGAAAAGAGCCTACAGTACCCAGACAAGTATACACTGTGAGGATTGCCTCAGTTCCTTCCCAAAGGGACCTATGGCCATTTACCTGAGTGACTGTGTTCTGGGGAAAGGGGAAAATCAAGATATTTTGAGGAGTATTAGACATAGGGTCAGAGTTAATATTGATATGCAAAGACTCAAAGCAAACCTGTCCCTCTTGTTAGAGTGAGGGCTTAGAGGCACCTGGCAGTAAACAGAGTTCTAGTTCAAGCTTGATTCTGAGTGTTGCTACCTACCCAGTAGCTCTCTGCCCAGGGTGAGTAATGAGAATTGATACACTTGGTATTTGAAGCAACATTTATACTAGGGATGGCCAAGTAAAAACCTCTGGAACTGCCTACCACTAGCCACAATTGTAAGTCAAAAATAATATCACATGGAAGACAAAAAGAAAGTTGAAGGCATCACACTTCTTGATTTCAATACATATTACAAAGGTACAGTAATTAAAAAGTATACTACTGGCATAAAGGGACATATTGACCAATGGGACAGAATAGAAAGCTCAGGGATAAATCCACACATGGATGGTGAACTGATCTAACAAGGAGGCCAAGAATATACTACAGAGAAAGGATGACCTCTTCCCAAATGGTGTTGGAAAGACTGGATGTCCACATGCAGAAGAATGAATCTGGACCCTTATCTTACCCCATCCACAAAAAATCAACTCACAGGGAAACAAGGACTTAAATGTGATGCAAAGCTATAAAAGTCCTGGAAGGAAACAGAGAAGAAACTTCACCGCATTGGTCTTGGAAATGATGTAATGATTATGACAGCAAAAGCACAGGTAACAAAAGCAAAATTAGACCAGTGGGACCACATCAAGGAAAATGCTTCTACATGGCAAAGAAAACAACAAATAAAGTGAAAAAGCAGCCTACAGAATGGGAGAAAGCATTTGTTTGATAAGGGGTTATTTTCAAAAATGTGCAAGGAGTGCTACAACTCAATAGCAGAGGGAGAGAGATAGAGACAGGAGGAGGGGAGAGAGAGAAATTAAAAAATGAGCAAAAGATCTGAATAAACCCTCTTGAAAGAAGTCATATAAATGGCAAAAAAAAATGTATAAAAAGGTGCTCAACTTCAGTAATCACCAAGACATTCCACTCGAAACCATGATGAGATATGACATTACACCTATTAGAATGGCTATTAAAATTTTTGAAGACAACAAGTGTTGGCCAGGATGTGGAGAAGTTGGAACCCTTGTACACTGTTGGTGGGAATGCCAAATGGTGCAGCTGCGTGCTGGAAAACAGAATGGAGATTCGTCAAAACATTGCAAATAGAACTACAATATCACTTGGCAATTCTACTTTTTGTTATTCATCCAAAATATTTGATAGCAGGATATCAAAGCACTCCTGTGTTCATCGCCATTCTATTTGCAATAGTGAAAAGGTGGGGCCAACCTGAGTGTCCATGAAAAGATGAATGGATAAAGAAAATTTGGTATACACATACAATGGAATATTAATAAGCTTTTAAAGCAAAGGAAGTTCTGTATATGCAGTAACACAGATGAGCTTTGAGGGCATCCATTCCCCAAGTGAAATGAATAAGTCACGAGACAAATACTGCATTATTCACTTATATGAGATACCTAAAATAGTCAAACTCACAGAAACAAAGAGTAGAATGATCATTTCCAGGGGCCAAGGGAGGGGGAAATGGGTTTGTATAAAAATTCAGTTACATAGAGGTCAGATTTATGATGGAACACCTGTAGATGCCAATACTGTATTATACACTTTAAAATCTGCTAAGAGAGTAACTCTCAGGTTAAATGTCCTTACCAAAATAATTAATTAATTAGTTAATTAATTTAAGATATTGCAGATCCAATTATAAAAGTTGGAGCCATTCTTAAAGACATAAAGAGTAAAGGGTGCAGGCCCCTAACTAGAATACTTCCACTTCCATTGGCCAGAAACCAGATGAAACTTGGCAGAAACTGGACAAACACTGCAGAATGACTGCAAACTAATGTGGGCTTATCCCGATTATGCCTTATTCATAGCTGCTGTGCTGGACACAGTATCTTTGTTAGAGCAGGTTAATAAGGCTTCAGGTGCATCATACATGGCCTTCAACTTCACAGATATCTACCCGATGGCCAGAGTATGCCCTGGTATCCCCTTCAGAGTAATAGACAAGTTATTGAATCTTACATCTCAATCACAAGAAGGAAGCAAGCTGCCTGGTGGACTCCGTGGGTTCTGGAGGCAACACATTCCACACCTAGGCATGCTGGCCCAGCCACTATACCGGATAATACAGAGGGTGACCAGCCCCAACTGGGGTCAAGAGCAGTTAAGGCCCTGCGGTGGCTGCAGCCTACAGTCAAGAGGCCCTGACCCTTGGGCCATACAATCTGGCAGATCCTACAGTGCTGGAGGTGGGGGTGCTGGGGAAAGACATAGGTGGCGCTTTTAGGAAGTTAGAAAACTGCATCACAGGCTCTTCAGAGTCTGGAACAGGCCGGGGTATCCACAGCAGAGATTTATCCATCTTTTTTGAGAAATAGCTCCTGAGATAATACCAGGCCTTGGTCAAGACAGAACAGTCCAGGACTGCCCATCATGGGCTGGGCTCTGTCAGACACACCAAGTCATAAGGTAAGATGTGCGCAGAGCAGTCGGATGTTGGAAGGGATGCATCAAATGGAGTCTGAGCAGGATCAAATGGCACAAGTTAGGCCGTATAAGTCAGTGGCCCAGAGCCACAGGTCAACAATCACAGTTGCACCTTTAGCCACAAGGGGATCCGAATGACCAGCTGACGGAGAAAGGAAAAGCCTGAGCTTGGCTTGAAGATAGGTTGGTTGGTTTGGCACATGCGTGCAAGTCAAAAGAAAGACAATGGTCACCTTACAGCCTCATCCATGGAGGACATGAGAGACAGTGAGCAGGGGAGGGGCAGGCAAAGGGGGAGGGGAAGAGAAATACTTTCTTTGCAGCTTCAGGGTTGCTGTCTGCATGCCCACATGGGCCTGCTTTAGCCATCCTAGAACCGAGACGACGAGCGAGAGTGTCAAGGTGGACTCTGAAGACCTCATGGTGCCGCTCAGTGCAACAGCTCTTAGTCTGGTGAGTTTTAAATGTGAAATGAAAATGTCCTATTGCTTAAGGACTCCGGGGCCCCTGGGGTTCCTTCCCTCCTCTGGTTTCTCAGGGACAATTGTTTGGTGCTTCCTTTTCTTCCATGACCTGCCCAGTTCTCTACTATGAACCCCTTTGGGCTTTGAAGGTTGTCCTGTTGGTTTCTGTCACTCAAAAGTAGAACCTGACCAACAGCACGGATTATCGGGAAAGGGAGACAAGACAGAGACAAACGTGGGCCAAGGCAGGGAACGACAGCCACACAGGTGTCACTTAGATTAAGAACAAACAGCCATTTGTGTATACGGAGATACATTAATTGCCAAAATTGAACTAATGAAAGAGGCATAATTAGCCTTGGCAAGCAGAAGAAACCAAGTTGGTGTCCTAATGAGGTCGGAATAGGCCTCTCATTAGCCACATGTCTGGGGACTGACAGGAGGCGGTGGAGCTCGGGGGAAGCACAGTGGGGTGAGCAGGCTGGCAGGCAGATGGGGGGCCCAGGTGTCCCCAGTCCCGGAGTCTCAAGTGAGCTTTGTCCTGACATGAACAGAGAAGCCAACTGAAGTGACAGGGTGGATGAATGCTCCGCCATTGGCCCTGCACTTAGGTACATAACCCAGCTTCCCTGAGGTGCATCTGCCCTGCAAGTGGAAGGACAACCAGGGTGTCCTAGGGCCTCAGCCTGTACCCAGGACAAAGCACATGGGTGCACCGGCCTCAGAGCCAGCTGAGGTGCATCCAGGTCCCATCCAGACTCATTGAGTAGAATCTCTGGATGTGATTCTTTGCAATTTGTCATGCAAGGTGCCACCGAAATGTCACTAGGACACTGATGCAAACCCTGAGTTAATTTGCAGTTTTACAGAAGCCCATGAGAAAAGGGCAAGGCTTGACCCAGATAAATAAATCTCTGATTTTGAAATCTCGGGCACTATGACTTAGGAGTAGAAAGAACCAGACATGAGATAGATGAAACAGGTAAAATCTGCTTCTGTCTAAGAATAAGCATAGCCAAATATTTTTCTTTCCACCTACACAAAATCAGGTATACTTTCTCCAATTCTTCCATCCTGCTTTCTATTGCCTTCTGTTAAAGTGACTGGAGCACATCCCTTTCCCCACCACCAGGTCAAGTGCGCCCTGAAGGATAAGGGCTTCTCTCCGCCTCTCCATCCCCTCAGCTCAGCACGATGCCAGGACACAGTGGAGCCCAGTGAGCTCAATGAGCAGCAGCAAACACTTCTGTAGCATTCTCTTTGTTCTCAGTCCTCTGCCAGGTGCTTCACACATGTCAACCCATTCAGCCTGACAACCGTCCCATTCGCAGATGGAGAGAATAAGTCCAAGAGAGGTCAAGTGCCTTGCTCACGGTCGCACAGCTGGAACGGGGTCCACCCTCCTCACACTGTCCACCACTGTACTTTCTCCTATGGCCTTTAGCGTCTCCAAAAGGAGGTGTTTCCAAGTTTTGATGCAGCCGCTGCTTTCACATTTTTATCATTGCCTTCTGCCATGAATAATCATGTACCTCAGAATGTTTTTGGAAAGAGGCGGGACATGAGAGGCAGTGGGTCATCATGTTGAAGGGTGCAGGTCCTGGAAAGAGTTTCCCGGGTTTGGATCTGGGCTCCGGCAGGTTCCGCATCCTCAGCCTCCCTCCGCCCCAGTGTCTGGTGTGGTTATTCACATGAAACCAGTGAAAGCCCACAGAGCATTTTAAAAAGCGTCTGGCACTGCGTTAGCAACAATAAATGTTAGTTATTACTGTTTTCTCAATAGTAATAATCGTAGAATCACGAGCCCTTCGAGCTTAAAGGACCTGCAGGCAGTGTCGGTGTCCAACACAACATCAGAATGTTGAAACTCTCAGAACCCGTTCATCACAGCCTCCTTTGGGCTGTTGTTATGCTACCACCCACTCATGGTGGGGACTGCACCATAGCTGTGCATGGCAAACACCGGATTTTGGTAATGGCAGGAGTGGCTAATAGGCAGTAGCATGATTTTTCATTCTTGTTTTTTTGTGTTGTGTTTTTAATGCAAATACAGCTTTGTGTAAATTGTAACTAATTTTTAAATACATGTGCATACTCTCAAGCTCATGTTAAAAATGAATGGAGAATTAAAGCCTGATATTCTTTTCAGCGATTTCTGTGAGCAATCTAACCTTCATTCTATCTCTGGGCTTCCAATTACTTTACATGAATGTAAAGTAATTTCATGACAACATGAAAGACACAACGTAGACACTGAGAATGCACCCATTTGCTGCCCTTCAGAACCCTGTAATGTAACGTGTGGGGGCCACATGGAGGGTGGAAAGGAGAGAGGCTGAGGCAAGAGATGAGGCAAGTACTGAGGAGAATACAGTAAATATTTTAGGATATTTCCAAACTAAGTGTGTGGTGGGGGGAAGGAGCAATCAATAAAGCTTTCACAGAAGCTGTTGTTTGGAATGAGCCTTAAATGACCCCTTGGGTGCCAACAGGTAGAGATGGAGAAATGCATTCCAGATGGAGAGCAGCCTGCACAGAATGTTCCGGACTCCTCCAGAAACTCTGAACTGGTCTTCACTCTGGTTCCTGCTAGCGGCTGGCCTCTTCCCTGGCCCCCGGGGTTTGCAGTTAATTAAAGGGGTGATGGCCTTGATGTTCCTTCTGGCTCTCTTCTTAAGTCTCCACCCGCCTCCCTTCTCCCACCTCCCTCCCTGGGTCTGGCACACCCGTATTCTCTCTCTCCCTCCCTCCCTGTCTTTGCTCTCTGTTCCTCTGTGTCTCTGTCTCCGAATCGGTGTGTGTCTGTCCATCTCCCCGTGCCTCCACCTCTCCCTCTTCTCTCTCACTCTGGCTCTCATTCCCTCTCTCACCTCATTCAGTCCGGGTGATGCTTCGTGACTGATATCCTTTCATAAGATGATGGAAAATGCATCCTCCCTACTAACGAGAAAGGGAAGCACGTCTCCCTAATCAATCTTCAACTGTTTGAAATGCACATAAACTGTAAGAGTTTCTCTCAGCGGAGAAATGAGTCCCCAGCCACTGGTGGCAATGTTTCCCTCCAAGTGATGAAGAGATGGGCAAGGGAATGTATTTCCCTTCTTGTCCCATCAAAACTTTATGACTACCCTTATTTACTGTAAAAATAGCATGATGCACTCTGAAAGAAACTTAAAAAAGATACTTTAAAAATCAAAAAGCCCATCATTGCACCTGTAACCTTTATTAAAGTTTCACCACCCTAATGAAACTGTTAGCACGTTTGAACTTCCTTGCTTCTTCCCCCACACGCACTGACTTTGCCCAGTTGTGATCACTAGTAAAACTAGTTTCCTGAAGGGCTTCATCCCTCCAAACCATTCAAACTGAGGAAGGCATTCTAAGCGAACTTAACATAACAAGGGGACCCTGAGTGACTCCAATTACGAGACTTTTTTTTTTCAAACCTAAAACAGGGGGCTGGCCTCTGAGCAGCCACATCTGGACAAGACTGGAAAACCCAGACATTGGGAATGTGCTGTTAGAGAATCTGATGAGAGATGGTTTGAGAGCTCAGGGCCTGCAGCTGCCACTGGCTTCTTGTGGAAAGAGAGGAAAGTCGGTCCTGGAGCTGGGAAGAAGGCTGTCGCAGCCCGCCTGGGGCAGCTGTGAGGGAAAGAACTTCCTGTCCTGCCCAGGCTGGACGCAGGAAATGTCCCTGGTGAGGAGCCAGTCCGAGGAGGTTCCGGCGCCTCTGGCCCTGCGTAGTGGTTGTAATTATTGTCTGTGTTATTCTTTGCTTCTCTTGTCCCCAAACTTTTAGTGAAGACATTGAACGGTTACAGGCTAGTCTTGGGTATCTGAATACATTTCCTAGAGCTTATAGGAAATATCACCATGGACTTGGTGGCTTAAAGCCCCAGAGAGCAATTCTTTCACAGTGCCAGGGGCTGGAAGTCTGCAGTCCTGACGCTGGCAGGACTGTGCTTCCTCCAAAGTGTCAGGAAGAATCCTTACTTACATCTCCGGGTCTGGCGCTGGCGGCTCCTTGGATGTGGCTGCATCGCTCTGCTCTGCCTCCATCTTCACGTGGCCTTCTCCTCTGTTTATTTTCCTCACTTATTCCTTGTAAGAGCACTTGGGTACGTGGCCCACCTGTGCAATCTAGGGTGCTCTCATCTGAAGAGCCTTAACTTAATTATATTTGCAAAGAGCACTTTTTCCAGAAAGTCATATTCACAGGTTCCAGTGTTCGTTCATTTGTTCGTTTTGGAGGGGTTGCCATTCAACTTGTTAGAGTTCGGTGTGAAGAATTAAAGCCAGATATCACACCACCTTTGGGGCAAAGTGAACAAATGGAGAGCAGTGTCCACACTCCTACGGCAGGAGATACAGGGACAGTGGGCACAGCGGAAGTTAGCAGGGCACCAAAGGTAACGGGATCAGCAGAGGCAACGAAGTCCCAGGATGCAGAGGACAGTGATTCCTCAAGAACTTCCCCTCAGGAAGGCAAGGGAACAGCACAAAGGCACCTTGAGTTTCGGGTGCTGATACGGTTCCTTCCAAGAAGGTAAACCAATAGGAAGGCTGAATCTCTGTGCAAGATCACACAGGTGCTCTGGTGCAGCCTCCTCCAAAAAGCATTTCCTGAACCCCCCGAAGTCAGGTTTCTTGGTGGGGAGGCACACACACCAAAATAAGAAGACAGGGAGGGGCACCACCCTCTCACAAGAAAATATGTTGGGTTACTGTGTCCACTAAAAGTACAATTATTAGAAGAGAGGAACCAATCATTTCAAGTTAATCAAAAAACATTAAACAAGATTGCAAAGAATAATCTTCAAAAATTAAGAATATAGAGCATGGAAAAATTACAGTGGACACATATTTTTGCTGAGATTTACTTAGCCCAGTGAACCAGCAGGATGGCAAAGATGGTTCAAATGAGAATTTGAGAGATGGACTATGTGTAGTCAACGCAAGAAAGATTACTGAAATGCGGTTGCTAAGTTCCACACAAAACTGGTCTTACGGAGCAAAGGAAAAAAATCATAACCTTTCAGGTTATCTTTTTCCACCAGACAGAAATTAGCTTGTATTTATCCACCGTCTTGCATTAATCCGTAGCTTCACACAAAATAAGCCCCAATGGGCCGTGAGTGGCAAGTGAGAAGCGGATTGTGCTGGAGAGCTCGCTGATCCCTGGGCTGGGCCAGACTTCGCTCCCTCTGACACTGGGAGGGCTCGCTGCTGTCCTTGCCTTCCTTCCAACCTTCCTGCAGCTGTCCTTAAGAGAGATAGGAGAAGATGTTAAACATGTGAAACAGAAATAAGGAAATGCAAAAATAGAAAGGCAGGGATATTTGGCATAAAATCTGTAAATGTTGTTAAACAAATACAAAAAATTGAATAGCAGATGGAAGTCAGCTGAGAAAGGAGTTTGTAGTTTAGAAGATCAAAGAAATCACTCAAAATAATTGCTAATAGAAAATGTAAAAGAAAAGCTAAGAGAAATGGAAAAATAGAAGTTAAAGCGCTTATACTTAGATTTTTTTTAAATCCCAGAAAGAGAGATAAATACAAATAGAAAGCAGAGAAGATTTGAATAGTGGAGATATAGTCTCTGGAATTAAAAAAAAAAAGATGAATATCTCAGATAGAAGAAAATGTATAAAGTGCCAAAGAGAGCATATAAGGAAAAACCACATCCAAACACACTACAGTGAAACTTAAGTATATATCTATACATTTTTGGGGGGGGTCTACAAGGCCTAAAATTTTTACTATTTAGCCTTTTATAGGAAAAGTTTGCCTATAGGAAAAGAGCACTATGTTCTACTCAATGGATTCTCAGTCCCCCACACCATAATGGAGGTAACATAACGATTAAAAAATAGTGTCTTTTAAAATGTTTGAGTAGTTCAACTGACACATAAAAAAATGGTTCAGAGATCTCATTTAATCCCCATATTACACGTGAGGAATGAAGGGAAGTGCCTCATTGAATTCGCAGAGTTTCTTCTAATTTTAGGATTTTCTTAAATAGTGGATCTAAATTAGTAATAAATTATTTCCTTATCTTTATTCCTTTTTATGTATATATAACTTAAAAAGAGAGAAGTTATAAAAACTTAAAAAGAGGTCAAAATCAGACTTTTTAAAAAAACAATACTGAATGCAAGAAGAAAGGGAGTAGTGATTGAGCAAAAAAACATAAAGTTCAGAATGTTACATTCAAACTATGTTTCAAATGTAAGGGCATGACAAATGATATTCTAGGTACATGAAGTCTCAGATGAACTGCCATTGAAAATAGTGTAAAGCATCTCAATAAAGAAGAGAAAAATCCAAAGGATGCTAAAAGAGATTCATGAAGTCAGGTGATCAAAACTTTCACAAAAAGAAAATATTGGAAAAATTGAAGTAATACATTAAAATACTGTAAGTAGGCCCAAATAGGCAATAATTAAATATTTTAGACAATTATTATACAAAAATTGACATGATGAATTTTTCAAATTCTGACATATGCTGTCTAAAAGAGAAAAAAACTAAATCTTAAAGAAAAAGGTTGAAAATAATGGAAGAAAATGTAGCAGGTAAAATTCTAACCAAAGACAGATGATAGAGATATTTTATTATGGCTTAAGGTGAACTACCAGAAAAAATATTATTAGGGATAAAGAGAGCTATTTCACGATGATAAAAGCTTTGATTCACCTAAAGTATATAGCAATTTTTAAAAATGTATTCATCTAATAAAATAACCTTAAAATACATAAAAGTGATAGAACTTCTAAGTGAACATAATAAATCACTATTATAGCAGAAGATTTTAACATCCCTGTCTACATTATTGATAGGTCAAGTAGAGAAAAACTATCAAAAATAAAGATAATGTACACAGTACAATTAATCAACTTGACCTGATGCGCACATATAGATTTCTGTGTCCATCAACTATAATATAGATTTTTCAAGCTTATGTGGAATGGTTACAACAGCTAATTACGTACTAGGCTCATAAGGAAATTCACAAGTTTCAAACCATGTATCATAGAGACAGTGATTTCGAACATGGCTCGTGCAAGTTACATGTTAATAACAAATAACTAGTATAAATTTCCACAATTTTAACATCCAAAAATGCGCTGCACTTAGTTTATAAGTTGAAGAATGGGTTATTATAAAAATCTGAATTATTCATAACTGTATGATAATGAAAACACCTAAACACAGGTTATTGATAACATAGGGAAATGGGATCATGATCATCAAAGCCTGCAAGTTTCAGCTTCAAGGGAAATTCATTGCCGTAAACACCTATATTGGAAAATATTGAAGTCTCAAGTTACTGTGTTAATTTTTTCATGTTAGTGAACAAAAGAATAAACCAAAAAGTAATAAATAAAAGAAGAGAGATGAAAAATAGGAGAGGGAATTAACAAAATAGGAAAGATATAATGGAGTATATTAACAAAGTTCAAGTTGATTCTTTGAGAATAAAACACAGAAAACTTGAGAAACCTACAAACTCTACAAAGAGAGAAAACATAAATGTTAAATATTTCAATAAAAAGGGGACAATCTATAAAAAAACTCCAGACAAAATAAGTGATAATAAAATAATACTATCAACAGCTATTTGTCAATAATATTTAAAACTTAGGCAAAGTGGATAGATTCCTAGAAAAATAACTTACTAGAACAACTCAAGATGAAATAAAAACATTAAATAGACTTATAACTATTAAAGAAATTGAAGCTGCGCTTTAAAATCTTCCCACAAATAAAATACCTGATTGAATTTCACAGGTGATATTTTCCCCAAACTCTGAAGTCACAAACGATCCAATTCTATGAGAACACTGCGTTGAGACAGGAGGGGCGCCTGCCCCAGCTCGTTTGCAGCCCCAGCACCGTCACCTCGCAGGGGCGCTTCAGGGAGGAAAACAACGCCCTGCCACTCCACGTTGGGCCTGGCTGCACGGGTCCTTTAAAATACTAGCAAACTAACCTCAAAACACTACCAAGATAACACACCTTAACCGACTTTATACCAGGTGGACAAGGAGGAGGTAATACTTTGAAAATCAAGAAATACAATTCATGATATTAAGAAAACAATGGGAAAAACCATGCAATTTGTCAGCAAATATAGGAAAAAAATTGATTAAAATTCAACAACCATCTAATTCTCATTAAGTTAGTAATAACAGGAACTTCTTTATCTTATGAAAAATATATATCCTAACTTCTAAGGAAAATACTGTATTATATCATTCTTATTACTGCAGAATAATCATAATTTCCACTTATATTCCAGATTGCACTGGAAATCATAGATGGCAAAATAAACCAAGAAAGGAAATTAGACTCATAAGGTGCTGTAGATAATGTGATCTTTTAAATAGAGAGCCTAAAAAATCCACAGATAAATTACTAGATTATGGGAATTTAGCAAATAGCTGGATACAAGATCTATCTATAATGCATTAGGAAATAATGAGAAACTATAAAAAGAAGACATAATTTAAAATAGTATCAAAGAATACCTAAAAATCTATTCAACAAAAGATATGAAAGATTGCAATTAAGATATTTTTAAAGAATTAAACAAATGAAGACATTGATAAATTTGAATATGTTAAAATAAAGAACAAGTCTTACTCTTCAAAATATTAACTAAGGAAAGTGAAAATAAAGTTAAAATTGAGAGATGTTTGTATTACTTAGCTCCAACAGACAGTTAACATACAAAATATGTAAGGACCTTTTCAAATCAATAGGAAAGGCACAAATGATCTTGTTGGAAAATAGACAAATATACAAATAGACATTTCACAAAAGAAATGCACAGCCAAGGAACATAAGATGCTTTTAATTGCAGAAATGAAACTAGATCATGTTTTATAGTTATTTAACTAGCCATATTATTTAAAAGCCTGACAAAATCAAGTATAGGAAAAGACACAGGATTATATAGCTGCTAGAATTGATGTAATAAATCTATGCAACCTAAATTTGACCATTTATAATATTCTATGACCCAGCAATTCCACTCTTAACTGTGTACTTAGAAGAAATTTCTGAGCATGTAGAGGATGAGATATATTAAAACAATCATATAATCACTGTTCATCATAGAAAACACTTGAAACTACCCAAATGTTCATTAATGGGAGATGAATGAAACAATTACAAAATGGTCAAATGATAGGTTATAAGCAGAAGTGAATAAACATTATCAAATTACAATAACACACATAAATTTTAGCACTTTAATGTTAAGTGGAAGTAAACCCCCAAATTACATAGATCTTGATTTTTTTTATAGAGTCTAAAATAACTAAAATCAAAACAGGCTTTTGAAGACTACCGATCAATGAAATAAAACAATTTGAAAAGCAAAGCGAGAATGGGAGGAATACCAGATCCAGGACAGGGTTCATCTCAGTGGGAGGAGCCAGCAAGGCCCTGGGCTGGGGAGATGCAGGTCACTGTTCACATGCTTTCATTTGCTTCAGGGTTCTATGAGTGCTCGTGACATTACCAAAAATAACTAAATCAATCCCACACTCCAGTGATGACAGTGAGTGATGTGCGCAAGATACGGTTAATTCCATTTTGTACACCAAAGGTCCCTAAAGAGTTTAAATATAGGAAAGAGGGGGAGTAATTTGATGGAGATAGTGTCTAATGTGAGGTCACTTGTGGAGAGTAAGGGAAAAGTTGAGGGAGGGAAGGTAAAAGGTAATAAAATAAATAAATGAAGTAGAAAGGGAAGAAATAAATAGTAACTCTGAGGAGATTTTGCCCATCATCTTTTGAGCGCTGTGAGTTTTATGCAAGTTTTATGCAGGATGTCTGCGTGACCCACAGCCCCAAGAGCACTTCCTGCCCCTCGTAGTCGAGCCAGTTAACACGAAAACGCCCTGTTCTATTATGAAGAGACACCGCTAAGTTGAACTCGGTTTCTAGGGCAGCTTCCGCTAGAAATTGGTTGCAAAATATTTCTAGAGGGAACCAGCTGTGGGAAAACTATTAATTAGCCCCCATCATTATATGCAGATTAAATCAGTTAACTCAACACAGAAAGCAGATAAGAGAGGCTGGAGCGATGTTCTCTTGATATGGTAAGAGAAGCACCCGAGGTTTTATCCTTCCCAGTGGACAAGAAAGAGGTTTGCGGCTAAGTAAGAGAAAGCTCCAAGTAGCTCCTGACTGGAGAAATAAGACGAAGTGTTCCTTGGTTTGGGGAAGAACAGTGAGACTACCCCTGGAGAAAGAGACAAATTGTCAGCTGAGAGAGATGTTTCAAGTCCTTTAGAGTCCTAATCTTATAAACCCAGGCTCCAGGAACTGGTGTAGAACCTTAACAACCAAAATGAAATTTGAGGCAAGCGCCAAAACATAATAAAGGTTGTTATTTAGAAGAATTGCAGTTAGAGTAGGTTAGAAATTACATTTAAGTGTACCACATAAATGTTTTCATTAAAAAAAATCCTAAAACATCTCAAACTTTTCACCACTAAAACTGCAAGCAGGGACTCCAGACCCCCAGGTTTTCAAGGGCACAAGTGGCCGACCACAAGCTAGATGTTTTGATAAGTTTGACTTTTGATCTTAAAAATTCATATAAACTTGCATTCTACTGTTTATGTATCTAGATTTTCTTTTAATAGAAAAATATTTTAAATGCTTCACTATCAAGCCAAAATTAATGTGTGCATGTTTTTCAAATGTTTATCCTAAGACCTTGCATCTCCTGGTTGACATACTCCATTTTGAGAAGAGTCACCAAAATTATCCTTGTTCAGTTCAAGTTTGGCTTTAGTTGGATTTTTATTTAGTAATATACGTATTTCTGATATATACTTGAAAACTCAAAAAGATAATTCTTAGGAGGTTGAAGACAAGTGAGAAAACCGCCCACATTTGCAGCCGGGCTGGCCTGTCCCCTGCGTGCTCACCCATTCTGTCCTCTGTGCTGCCTGTGGTGGACATCCCCCTCTACTCTGGGAGCCCAGATGCCCTGGCAGGGAGGTACAGTGGCCACATGGCTGACTTCTGGCCAAAGGAATAGGAATGAGGGAAAGACAAAAGCCAAAGAACTTTCCAGAAGATCCCTCTTTCTCTTCCCTTCTCTCCAGGTGTGACAAATGAATGACTGACCAATCTTGATCAGATCCTCATCAGCAACCTCTGCCCCCAAGTCTCTGAGTACAGAGAGAAGGACCTCTGACCCTCAGGCCCACCCTCTGGGCTTTTGCTTTGCCAGAAATAAAGGTGTATTGTATTAGGCCTCAGAGATTATCCGGGTTGTCTATTACAGAAGAGGAAGCACTCCTTAAACTGCTGGGTTGGCCAAAAAGATCATATGGTTTTTCCCATAAAATAAAAGACACATTTTTCATTTTCACCAAAAACTTTGCTGATTTGGATATTTTGAGTATGTCAGCTCTCTCCCTCATGGTATAACATTGGTCGTTCTCAATTAATGTCTCCATTTGATCGCTGTCAACTTCAACTGTCTACCCGACTGACCATGGAGCATCGTCCAGCGAGAAGTCTCCAGCATGCAACTTCATGAACCCCTTTTGATGTGTCTGATCAGTCACAGCACCTTCTCCGTACACTGCACAAGTCTTTTTGCTTTTTGGTTGTGTTTTTACCTTTCTTGAAATAATAAAGCATAATATGCTGAAAATGTTGCATATTTTCTTCCATCTTCAATACTAAAATAGCTACACAAAAATTCACCAATTTTGATAACTTTTTTTAAATGCATGCATATATGACAGCTGTTACAGTATAGTCTAACAAAATTGTTTCAAATGAAGTTAAAGAACTAAGCACTACTAGAGCCATCTTACAGAAAAATCCAAACGAACTTTTTGGCCAACCCGATAATACGATGCACACCTCCCAAAAATGTGGTAAGGAGTGAGATCATCCACATAAACTAATTAACACCCAGAGTATCATGAAACGTGCACTCCTGTCAGTGTGAGGCCATAGGACCCTAAAACTACACTGCTACCTTCTATCAATCCATGTCTTAAATTGCAGGGTAGCGTTAACCACAAATTACAAAGTCGTGGAATCAAGCTGTCACAAATTGGCCTTTGTGTTCCTAAGGCATTTGAAGTGCGTGTATTGAGAGGAAAAAGCAGGAAGAAATGAAGAGAGAAGAGGAGGGGAATGTACCTGGAGTTGGAAAATAATATTCAAATGCATTACCCACCTGGTTTGGGCCCAAGGGGCAGGAGGAGGGGAAGGTGCACTTGCTGAAGTTATCACATGCTGGTTGGAGGAATGAGCAGTTCACATTGGTGGCCTCATTTCTTCTTCAGAATGATCCTGAAGGTCCTTATTATTCTCTCCATGTGCAATTAAGACGTGATGCTCCGAAAAACAAGACCTCACAATTCAGAGGCAGGAGAGTGGGATTCAAACCTGAATTGGTGTGGTTCTAATGTCCTTGTTCTTTCTTTTTGTTTTACTTTATTTCTAAGTGCACTTTGTATACAATCCTATGTTGGTTATATTAGTTTCAGGTGTACAGTATAGTGATTCAACATTTTTATACCTTACGATGTGACCATCCCACTAATTCCAGCCACCATCTGTCACTGTGCAGACTCATCACAACATTATTGACGACATTCCTCCTCACTTTGTACTCACCCCCAACCCCTCCCTTGTGGTAACCATCCCTTTGGTCTCTGTTTCGGTGGGCTTGGTTTCCTTCTGTGTTGTTTGTTTGTCCTTGCTGTTTCTGATATAAGCACTTAGCCTCTCAGCACCTCCGGTCGGTCAGCCAGCCCCTGCTTGTGGGACGGGGCCTGCGATGAAACAAGCCATCGATGGAAGTGTTGCGTGAGATACCAGCACAGAGGCCCGAGATGAAAGCAGGGATCCAACAGAGCCCTCTGTCAAGGGGGCTTGGTTTGAATGGCCAGCTGCTAGAGAGGAAAGGCATTAACAAAGTGCCTTTCTGCTGCGCTTGCAGAACTTCAGGTTCATGAATTCAAGAGCAGATTAGAGAGGAGAAAACAAGGTTTTAGACCACAGCCTCGGGAGCCTCCTGCATCTCCCAGGCCAGGAGGTTTGCTTTTCCAACTGTGCAATTAAGCTGTACTATCTCGCCTCATTCTCAGTTTTCAATTAATCTGCAATAATGAATTTAACAACTAAAGTACATTTGCTAATTGAGGTGCCTGCTGGCCAGGTCATCTCCCTTTCCCCGTGTGACTGCGAACTCCCACCATGTGCTCAGGGAAAGTGGGGCAGGAGGGTTCCCACCCCCACCCCCCACTGCCATCGCTGGCTAAGGGGGCTGCTGGATGGACGGAGAAGGAGCTGCCTGGGCGAGGATGCCTCCAAACACTAGTCACAGATGGAAATGGCTGCTCAGGGAACGGCCTTTGGTTTTTTATTCTAAGTGAAACTTTATGACCTGTCCCAGCCATATTATCTCACTGGCCCTTGGCAGCTGTTATGTAACAGTAAGAGCATTGAACTTGGTCTGGGAAGTTCTTGACAAAGAGCCCAGACCATTGTTTTGAATCTGGTTGACTTTGGAGAGCTGGCACCTCTCTCTCAGTGCGCTCATCTGGAAAATGAAACTAATGCAACTGACCGCAGGGTCACAGTGGGAGTGACCGGGACAGGAGCTCAGCACTGTGTCTCGCTTCACACCGAGGGCACAGTCAGTCTGAGCACAGGGAGACGGCCTCTGGAGAGAGTGGGTGGCCAATGTGCAAAGTGGAGAGATGGGGGCGGGGGGAGGCTGAGCTGGGCAGGAGTCTGCTGGCAGGGAGTGACTGGAAAGTGAAGGGGGCAGAGGAGGTAACTCACTGGGGAAGAGAGGTACTCACTGAAGGACGTGGACAGACAGGGTGCAGAATGAGATGTAAGAAAAGGTAGGACCCCAGGGGAGGGCAGAAGCGGCGTCAGGGAGTCACCCGGGCCTTCTCTCCCCAGGCCGTCAGCCGTCTGCCGGTGACAGATGCACAAAGCGCAACGCCTGCAGGTGCTCTGCGTGGACATGGGCACGGAGGTCTCCAAGATCCACTTTCAGACTCAGGAGGGGGCGTGTGTGTGCGCTTGTGGCAGAAACGGCCTGACAGTACCCGCCCCCTGGCCAGCCTTGCTTTTTCTCTGCCAGCCCAGGGCAAGGTCATCCGCTGGCTTTAGGAAGTAGTGGGAGGCCTCAGCCAGGGAGGTCTTGTCACAGCAGTGCCCTTGGGGCTGTGATTTATAAGAGTGGGAGAGACAGAGACAGAGGAAGGGATGGGAAGTGGCGGGAGGGGAGGGGAGGGGAGAAAAGATTTCTTGCAGATTTCTCCCAGTCGGAAATGGGGTACCAGAAGGAAGTTCTGGGAACTTGATCTGGCTTCAGTTCTAAGAAGGATGAGGTCACAGGGCCACACTGGAGTCCCATCCAAGGGCTACCCGTCAGTAAGGGTGTCGCAGGTAGGATGCCACCTCAGAGAATGCAGGTGGGCCAGGCCAGGAAAGCACCCAGTGCCGATCGGATGGTGTCACCTTTGCCGCCAGAGACAGAACGCTTGATGCCAGGATGAGGGCCATCGACCAGGGATAGCGCACTGCAGCTGTCTCCTGCCACCGTGGGAAGAGGCTGAGAGTGACACAAGCCATCTACCGAAGTCAGATTGCCCTCTGCAGACATCTAACTCAGGCCGTAGGTTACCTGCACCTGGATTTACCACTCCTGAAATGGAGAATCAACTTCTTTAAAAAATCACACCTTCCCAGAAAAACATAGTTTAGACACTGGGTGGGCACCTCAGAGGAAGAAGTGTCCTGGTGGGGGAGGGGAGGAAGCTGAGTCTTGATGGCCTCATGTCTCATACCTACAGTTGGTCGGTTGGCTGGTTGGTTGGTTGGGTTGGTCGGTAGCAAAAAGTAGCATCTGCTCTTTGTTCATTCCTTCAGTAAATACATTCGGAGTGCCTCCTTCCTAAGAGTTCACTGCTATCTACATGCCACAATAGACAGAGACCAATTCCCCGCCCTCAGACACCTGGGGAAGCAGACACTAATCCCAGAATACAAAAGATTGCCAGCGACACTCCAGCATGGTGCCCCCAGGAAGGGGTCCAAACGACTATTTAGCACCAACTCTCACTCCTCATAAAAGGAAAGCAAGTGCTCAAAAGGGGAATTGAGTCATTACAGTTAAATGCAGATGTGAATTGACAAAGGTGATTCCACCTATTGCCACCTGGTCTCAGTCCCAGGCAACAGAGGGGGATGGCACTTCGAGTCTGAGACTTCTCTCTTCTGTGAAACCATCACCGATGACCTCCCCTTAAACAATCCTCCCTTCTCTGCACTGAAAGCTCTTGCTTGTCTGGATGCCTAGATCTAAGCAAACTCATTTTGGTCAGAGGCAGCTCTCACATATGAGCCCTACGTCCTGCTCACCTCAGGAGCTGTAGCTGCTCCACCCACAGATACAGGCTCACTTCCCTGTAGAACCGGGAATTGATGTTGTTCTCAGAGAGGTAAACCAGGAGGACCCAGATCACTGTCCCTAGGCTCTCTTGCAAGGGAATCTTGCTACTGGACCCCACTCTAAACTTGACCCTCTACTTTCCAGAGATGGCTTCAGCTTTTGCTCTTCAAGGTCATACATACCTTGTTCCCCATAACCCAGGACTGAATTCTCCTTCGTTCCCTTTGACTTTAGTTGCCCTGGAGCCAAGACCTAGCTTTCCTTCCCAGAATGCCCCCCTCCCAAGTGGGGGCTCACTGCCTGCCCCCCTGAGCTGACTGTCACCCGTCTGGCCTTCTGCGGCTAAGGCCAGCTCTCTGGGCCTCGCCTGGGTAGATGCCCAAACTCCACATCTGCTGGCTTCTGGCTGAGTAACTCACGTGTCACCCGCCCTTTCCCCTCCTTTTCTAGTCTATCGGTTTCAGACCCAAGTGTCAGCTCATCTCCACGAACACGATTCCTTCGGAGACCAACCTACAGTTCTAGATTCTGGGCAGCCTCCCCTCTGGAACACAGTTGCATCACCATGTTCTTTGTTTCCCACCGAGTGTCTCATGTGGAGTTGATTCTCAGTGGGCCTTTGAGTGACAGTCATGTCCTCCCCACATGGGTGCACTTCCTGCAGAGTCACCTAGACAAGGCACATTGAATGGCCTGGCCCACCTCCGAGTGCTGGGATGGCGGCCCCGGGGACAGAGCACGCACACCTCCTGCGCCAGCCCCGCCAGGTCCACGGTCCTCAGCTCCAGCTCCCAGCCCAGCATCATGCTGTCAGCCCTCAGCTGCTCTCATCTCAGCCGTCTGGGAGTCGCGGGGACGCTGCCAGCACCCGCACTGAATAAAAAAGAGATAAACTGCGCAGGTTTGGCATTTTTCACCCATGTTCCCGCCACGCCCTACTCTGCCCTCCTATTTCTGTTCTCCTCTTTCCCTCTCCCACCCCAGTACTTATGAGGAAAAAATAATAGCAAACCGGAGACTAATTCTAAGTTGTGCAGTCCCAGCGTGCACCCTGGTCCACCTCCAGTCCTGTTATTTTCTCTCGTGTCCGGCTTTGACAAGACTGATGACATTTACGCTTTCCAAAAGCTTCAATAAGAGGCACTTTCACTGCAATCACCTCCATCTAATTTCCCCAGTCAGATTTTTTTTTTTTTTTTTTTTTTTTTGGCTTAAATCACACAAGAGAACTGAGGCCTGAGCTGTTCTGACAACTTGTCACCAAATAGGGCTCAGCCCAAATGGGCTGTCTTGAAAACCAAGGACAAAGGGAGGAAAAATGGACTAAGTGGCCTGAAAATGAAGTGGAACGGTTGGGGGAAGCAAGTGGATTGGCATGAGTCAACTTGTTAAAGTTCTAGAACAGGTGGCTCGGTACTGTCTGGGACCCAGAACTACCAGAAAATGTGTTTATTTCTTCAGAGAGGAAGTGCGTGGTGGGCTGGGAGGGGCTGATCGCCCCACGTGGCCCAGCTGTCAGGGCCCAGGCCGGTGCCGCGATGTGGGTAGTTTCCACGTTGTTTCCACGTAGCTCTGGAGAGAAGGGTTAGTGTCCTGGGCAACCAGGCCTGAATGTTTTCTTCACTGCTTTCCAGTGACTCAGATCCCAGAGGGAAGACACTAGATGAAACATGGTATCCATTTTTAAAACAAATGCCCTTACTGAAGAATTACATTCATGCAAAAAAAGTATACAAATTCATGCAAATTCATCTCCATAAATTCTAACAAGGCAAACTCACTCACGCAACCACCACCCACATCAAAGTAAAAACATTTCAAGAAGCTCTCTCTGCTCAGGCTCCTGAGCTACTAACTGTCCAAAAGGTATCATCACTCCAATTTACAAAACTACCGATTAGTTTGGCCTAATTTTGAACTTTATATAAATGAAATCGTATATGCACTTTTCTGTGCCTAGTCTGTGTTGTTAGGCATGGCAATGAGTCCTTCACTTTCATTGGTATCTAGAATTCCATGGTATAATTATGTCACGATTCATGTACTCATCATGCTGTTGATAGACATTTGTGTTAGCTCCAGTTTGGGCTCTTGGGAATAATGCTACTAGGCACGTTCTTTATGTCTTGCTGCACATAAGGATTCATTTCTGTTTGGGCACATCCCTGTGAGTAGAATTCCTCATCCATGGGGTCTGTAAAGAGTCAGCTTTAGCAGATCCTGCCCAGCCATGCTCTGAAGGGTCTACACCGCTCTCTCCCGCCACCAGTGGAGTCCGACAGCTCCAGTTGCTCTACATTCCCTCCAGCACAGGGGGCTTTCCTTCCGGCCACGTTGGTGAGTGCATGTGGTTTCAGACTGCATTTCTCGGATTCCTCAAGCTTGCACCTTGTCAGATGTGAGTGTTTGCGTAACTGTTGTTAAGGCTGCTGCCTATTTTTTTCTAATGGATTCTCTGTCTTTTTTTTTATTATTGATTTATAGACATCCTTTGTACATTCTGGAGGCAAGTTCCTGGTTAGTTATATGTATCCAGCAGAAAGTATAACATGCCACTTACAGAGAGAGCTTCATGCCACCAACCTCAGCACCTCACTCTCTTTCTCATCCATCTCCCACTTTTGTTCTGGGCCCAGCATCCCCCTCCCCATTCTCTCTGCTCTCAGCCAGGCACCCAGAAGCCTGTCTTATTTTACATCCGTGAGGCCTGGGTGCAGGGACCCACGACATCACATCCACGGGCACTGGGGCTGCCAGCAGACACACACGGCCTCACCGGGGCTTGGGCTGCCCACTGGCCCTAATACAGCCCTGAGGCTCACCCAAGGCTGGGAGCTCAGAAAGGCTGGGGGGACAGATGCAGAGGTGGGCACCATGCAGGGTGCGGGCAAGCGTGAGTACAGCCTGGGGACCAGGTGCACTGGGGGAAGGTCTTTTCCAGACCCAGACAGTAAGCACCAGGGCAAAGAGCCACTTCTACTGAGCATTTGTTCCTAAGTGTGAAGGCTGCTGGTCTGGAGGTCCCGAGGGCAGGCTCTTGTCACGTCACTGCTGAGGATGGCCAACTTATTTTGGTTTGTCCAGGATGGTCCCAGCTTTAGGTCTGAAAGCCCTGTGTTCTGAGATGCCCCTCCGGGAGACATTGATTACTCACCCTATTGCCACCTCCTAATAGCTGTGCATCTTGGGCAAAACTGCTTTTCTACTCTGACCTTCAAAATCTTCACCTATAAATAGAGTTGGGAGTAGGAGATCAGAGTTTTACTCTTTCTTCCGTATCTGACTTGTATTGTCATTGCTCTAGGATCTTCTAGTAACTTCCAGCCGAGTGGCAGAGGCCACAGTTCCACGCTGGAGGGGGATGTGTGCCCACCTCTGTGCTAACCTTCCCCAAACAGTAACACCCCCTGCCGAGTGCTGAGTGCCACAGTGTGCCAGGCGCCGCACTCTGTTCTGTGGTCACATTCCCTGGGATCCCTGTGACACCCCTGGAGTACGAGCCCTGCTGTCACGGCTTCACTTCTGTGCATGGGCACAGAGACTCAAAGAGCGCGAGCAATGGGCCCGTGTAATGCAGCTCATCAGCAAACAGCTGGCACTCGGGCCCCTCTGCCTGTTTCCCAAGTCCCGGCTGTACTTTAGCTCATCCCCCAACTCACACCAAATGGCTGTGAGCTTTCACATCACCACAGGTGCAATAGCACTCTTCCCTTTCCTGCCTTACCCCCATCCCAGATAACAAGAAAAAAAGACAAAGTACAAAAATAATGAAAATTAAGAGAAGAATTTCACTAGAAGAGTTGGGTGAAAAGTCCAGCAGAGGGGACCGAGGACGGTCTGGGACAGGCCCAGGCCTGCGCTGTGGACTCGGAGAGTTTGAGATGTCAAGGGGAACAGAGAGAGACCTACGCCAAGGGCTCCTTATGAAAGCAGAGACCTGTGCCCCTGAAAACGCACAAATGTAAAATCCCCAACATGGAATGTTCCAGGTGGCATGGGGGCTCCAAGACCCAAAGCCTATCTCCAGGACTGCTAGCCAACACCAAGCCCTCATCTTTAAGGGAAGGCATCCTTAGACCCAGACAGGTATGGTAGCATCTGCAAGATCGGCAAAGCCTCAGATGGCAGACTCAAGGTTTTCTATCTCTGGACCAGAGCTGTTTCCGTGGAGCAAAGCTGGGAGAAATCCCCGCCTTCAAGGCCAGAGGTTGCATCTCTGGTCCTCCCGTAGGCATCCTGTCATTGTCCTTGGCGTTGCTGTCCCTACTGGAAAGCCCATGTGTCCCTGACTTACCCCCCAACCTGGGTGTGTATTTCTGGTGCGATTCTTCCCCGTGAAGATGCATGAGGATTCAGGAGAAGCTGAGCTTCCTTCCTGACACTGACAGGTCCCCCCCAGCCTTTGGATGGAGACAGAAAAGGCAGAAACAATGGCCAAAACAAACTCCAGAATGGCTCTGCTCATGATTTGAACCCCACTTTTCCTTCCTCTGTCCTGGCTCCAAGCATGGATGTTTTGCATGTTCCTAGAGCCCAGCTGGGGAGGGGAGGGGTGGCCAGCCCTCTTCCCAGAGGATGTTTAAGAGCCTCCTCCTTTTCAACTCTTTGAGGCCAAGGCAGGAAGGCAGGGACATGTGTGAACTACTGGGCCAGCCCTCCCGTGGGGATAAGGGGCAAATCTGGCAGATGTCAGGGGTGGTATCAGAGAGTTACCAGCCACAGCAGGGCCTGGAAGGAGGGAGTCCCAGAGGGAGATTCTCCATCTTCATTCCAGGTTCTCTGGCTTAACAGGAGCTTCTAGCAGCCCCTCAACAGCTGGCTGATGTTCATACAGCCATGAACTTGGATATAGCCATGGTCTTGAGGGAACTGTGAATTTTATTGTGACTGTTATTCTCTATCATAATTATTGGAACATTTCACGTGCTTTCCAGCTTCTTCCTTTCCTCCTTGACTGACTGACTCTCACTTCGTTCACATGGCTAATCAATTAATTTGCTTCCGGAAAACAAAATCCACCCTCAGGAGCCTTTGCTCTCGAAGGTTGGCTCCCTGCGGTCTCACAACCACTCCTAGCAGCAGTGGCAAGAGAGAGCAGTGAGGAAGGAGGCCAAGCGCCCCACTCCCCAGGCTCTGCACACGTGTTCTTTGCTGGGGCTGCAGAGAGATCAGAAGCAGGGGCAGGCCCAGGCACAGAGGCCAGAGAGAGGGCAGGAGAGGCTCTGGCTGAGGGAGCAGAAGCTCCAAGGTCTGGACTCCAGGCCCCTGGGAAAGCCAGCCTGTCCAAGCAGAGCACCTGCAGCTGCCTGCCATTAAAACAGACACCTGGATGGTTGGTTGGTTGGTTGGTTGGTTGGCTAACTGGTTAGTTGGTGGGTGGGTGGGCTGACTGGTTTTAGGCCAAGGTTTATCTATGAGCCTATAAGGTCACAAAGGGGTCACTATATCTCTTACCTCCCCAGCCTCAGCACTCTCATCTCTGTTTTCTGCTCGAATTTTGGCACAGAAGGAAAAGAGGGAGGGAGGAAGAAAGAAAACATTTCAAAACATTCCATCTCACTCACCATGTGAAGGACTTGATGGTGACACCTGGGGGGAGGGGCGTCCAGGCCCAGCCTGCAAACCTGCAGGATAGCTCCCTAAGGGGAACCCCTGCCTCCTCAGGCTCATCAGACCCCACTCCACACACCTTGTCTCCTCTGTGTTCGTGGGTCCCTCTCATGGGGAATAAGCCCTGGAATCTTTTTTCTTTCTAAATTGTATTATTATCTTTTACTTGACAAACACTTATGCAAGGCTTACTGAGCACCAGGCAGTAGCCTAAGCATTTTGCAAAGAAGTACTGATTCAGTTCTCACGCCAGCCCTCATGTCACAGATCCAGAAACTGAGGCATGAGCAGTGTAAGTAACTGGCCTGTGGCCACACGGCCCCTGGTGGCAGGGTCAGGACTCCAGCTCAGACAAAGCTGTCTCCCCAGTCCCCGCCCCCAATGCCATGCTGTGGTTCTTCTCCCCTGCTGTGGACACCAGTGTCTTCTCACCACCCTTCCTGCCTCCTCCCTTCCCAACCCCAATCGCTACCATCGCCCTGTCTCAAGATCCATTCCCGCTGCTGACTTTGCCCAGACATCCTGGCTCCTGGCTCGAGGTGAATGTGTAAACAGTCCACGCCCCCAGGCCCCAGCCTTAGCTTGCCCTCCTCTCCAGTTGCTTTAATTGTACGTCGCTCACCTCCTATGTGGCGAATGCAACAATTACACTTGATGTGCTCAGGGCAAGGCCCTTAGACCTGCAGGGACGTTTACCCTAGGATCAGCCCCAAGGCCTTCAGAAAAGCCCACCCCCTCCCACGCAGACCCCACAGAGTCTGCCCTTGTGGGTCTGCTGAAACCCAGCGTGCCCAAGCTTCTCAAGTCACTCAGCTTGCCTTCTCATAATGTCCCTTCGTCCAAACTCCAGCTCCCTCACCCCAACCTTCCCACCCAGCTCTGCTCTGTCACCTCCTTGGATGTGGCAGCCAGAGGCAGGTGCCATCAGCCTCAGGTCTTGGGGTGTCCCCTCGCAGGTGAGGCTCAGGGGCTTAGCCAGATGCAGCTGGATGCTGACTGACCCACTCACATTCAGAGCCCTGTCACTGTTCCAGAGGTGCCACCAGCTTGAGTGGCCCATCTGTGTGGCCCCTCTGTTGCCACGGACTCCACCTGGCTGGGCCTCTCTACTTTAAGCCCAGTTGAAAAACAACCCATCTTCTAGCTTTCTCTAGACACAAGCTATTGTTGGCTTCTCTTACAAAATCTGCATCTCATTTGTTACCAGTACTTTCTCCCTTTGGGTCCCTTCAGTTTTCCAGAGTCTATTAAAACAGCCATGTCTGCCTCATTTATAGCAGATTAGGTTACAATACATGCAATTCCCTTCCTTTTATGTCTCGGGCAATTTATTCTCTGTCTTCTTCAGGATGTCATTCATATGCATTCTGTCCTTCCCCAGCATTCTTTTCTCCTCCCAGGCTGAGGTTCAGGTCGAACACAAATATTGCCGCCAGTCATCTTCTATTACTCAGGCTTGGTGGGATGGGAGGAGAGCGGCCCCCGTGTTTCCAACTTGGAAACTGGGTCCCCACGTTTCTGACTTGGAAACTGGGTTCATAATTGAATTTGGCTCTCTGCAGAGAAAAAGAAATGCAAGCCACGTGCACCAGACAGCCAGTAATTAGGGAGGCGGTGGGGAGAACAACCCTGAGATTGTTTGAGCTGCAACACGCTGGTTTTGCATCGCCCTCCACAAGGCCTGTATTAGAAACAGGCATCTCCAGAATAATCAATGCTGTTGAATAAATGAAGGAGGGGGAGGGGGAAAAGTAAGCTTTATGAGATGTTGACAACAAGCCTCTAGCACTTTCTGGCTGAGTTGAAGAGCAGCATCTCCCTCCTCAAGCTCTAAGTCTTAGCGATCGTAACTGTAATCATTGGCATCTATGTTTTTTTCAGTTTCCAAGCCACTTGCACTAGTACTTCCATGAGCGCTGGTTAGCACTAACGGAATCCTCCCCTACACCACTGATCGATGGTGGCCCACACCGGGAGCACCATCCATACCTGTAGCGCACAGCCCCCAGCCGACAGGGCCACACCCACCTTCCGGTCTGTGCTTTCAGGGTGGCCTGAAGGGCCCGGCAGCCGGAGGGCAGGCATGGCTAGGAACACTGGGATGTTAAGTCAGCAGCATGGTCTCAGGAGCAGAGGGAAGCCCCCGTGACACCCATCTGCTCCAATGTGCTCTGGAAAGTTTCAGGTGAGAACACCTTCCGACTCCAATCCTAGAGTTCAAGTTATAAGGTAAGGTCTTCACAGATACTACCTTAGAGTCATAGTAAGCAACAGAATTGAACCCAACATTCTTTTTTGATCCTCGATAAGAGAAAGAGAGAACAGTAAAGTCACTGTTAGTGACGGCCAAGAATATGGCTGCCAGACTGCGTAAGTTTGAACCCTTGCTGTACCCCTTCTTAGCTGTGTGAATTCAGGCAAATTACTTCACCCCTCTGGGCCTCAGTTTCCTAATCTGTAAGATGAGGTTGACAATAATACTTTGCTCATAGGGTTTGTTGCCAGGATGAATGGAGTGATTAATACATATAAGTTCCTGTAACAGAACTTTGCACATGACAAGTGCCCGTAAGTGGTGCTGTAGTTAATCACACTTTTATTATTATTATAGAAAGATATGTTCCTACCCAATGAGAGACAGGAATTCAGGAAAAAATATCTTGAACAGTGATAAGCATACACACAACATAAGATTTCAAAATCTTACACTGAGACGTTGTATCAGCCAGTCACTAGTGCATAAGAAACCATCCCAAAACTCAGTACAGCAATCATTTTTTTCCTCAGATGACTGTGGATTGGCCAAGGTAAACTGGGTATCTCTGCTCAAGCTGTGGATCTGGCTACACTTGGCTCTTTGCTGTGGTTTAGATCCTGGCTGGCTCCACTTAATGTATGCCCTAGGACATCGGCTGGGTAGATGTGGCCACTGGAGGAAGCTTTTCTCATGGAGAAGATGAGAAAGCAGAAACAGATGATTCTCTTAAAGGCAAGGCTCAGAACTGGTGCACTGGCCCTTCTACCCATGTTCCTCCGGCCAAAGCGAACCATGAGCCTGGTCCAAGGTTAAGTGGTAGAAATGCACTGCCCATCTGGTGGGGGTGTGGGCTTCAAGGCTGCATGGTAAAGAGAGTGGATACAGGGAGGGCTAGAGAAGCAGGACCCATCATTCAGATAGTTCTACTGTGTTATTCCCTCCAAGTTCCTCCCACTATTTGCTGTTTACCTATAGACCTCCTAGCTTTCCCTCCTGCCCAAGCATGCAAGCCTCCTATAGATGCAGCAGATCTGCAGGCCATCTGGGTTGTTCTTATAAATTTGGGCATCTCCAAGGATCAGAGACACACTGTGGCACTTGACAAAAGTCCAGACCCAGAGGGGTCCTGCCACTTGCAGTGTTCCCTAGTGAGCCAGTGCCAACGGCCCACCCCTAGGAGATGAGGGTTGGGCAGGCCAGTCAGGGGCTGGGAACATCTGCTTCCACTTCACTCTGAGCTCAGACACGAGTGGGAGGGGCCCACTGTGTTGGGAACCATTCCACCTGGTTTCAGGAGCTGTAACCCCCACCCCATGGCTAGGCTGAGTAAGAGCCCAGGGGACCCATTTCATCTGGGTCTGTTCTGTCATGACGACCTGAGCCATTAAGGAGACAAAGCTTATCTCCCTGGCAGGAGCGCCACTTCTGCTTCATCTATCTCTGGCCCCAATGCTTGGTCAGTTAGCCAATGACGGGTAAGACCCCTCAAGGGAGGGACAACCTAAGCTAGGCACAACCACTTAGAAGGCCCCCATGGAAGGACTGGGGGGCTGCAGCAAAGAGGGAGTGATGGACCCTCGCCCCCTGGCTATTCTGACATAGCCTGAGTCCCCATTTCCATCTGGGAGAAGTCTTCCTTATCTCTTGCTTCCTGGCTCTAATCCACTTAAGCCTGAAACTATGAGGGAGGGAGGTGCAGCCCTGTGCTGGCCAGAGCGGCTCCCCCGGTGATCGGGCATGAGAAAGAATTCCTAAAGTCCTGTAAACCTGCTTTGCTAAGAGTGCTCTCATTTAAATGATAAGAGTCCAAGCAGGAAATGAGTATGTCTCCCAAAGTTTTTGCAACCCCCTTACCTGACAGACACTGACCTAGATTAAGCCCTCAGACTTCTTTGAAATGTTATCCATTGTTTGATCCTTGCTGCCTGACATTGATTAATGAGCTTTACCTGTATTCCTGTGTATTATGAACCTAATAAAAGCCATTGAGGAAGGGGCTCTTGGTCCTTCTCCTTTGAGAGATTGGTCACCTCTCCTCCCCAAGCAGATCACGTCTTGGTAGTTTTATTCTCATCTGTGGCGGATGGGGGAGGGGCTCTGCATGCAAAGTTCCCCCACACCACTGCTCTCCCAGAGCTGGACTTATCCCCAAGAAGCATTTGACCCCCTACTAATGTTACCGTAGGTAGCTGGATATTAATAAAAAAAGATAGTGGAGGGAATCAGACATTATTAAGCCTAATAAATTAGAGAGCAGGAGCATGCTTGCTCCCCTAGGAAGTTACAGCTTCACAAGTTCCCCATTCCCTGCATTTCACTGAGGGAAGCGATGGGGGAGGTAAGCACACATACAACAGGAGCCCGAATGGTGACCATAGAGGACTGTCACTCTAGCTTGGGAAAGGAATGGATTGGTCAGAAAGCAGACCCAGTGCAAGCCCATAAAATCTTGGGAAGTTGATTGGTTATTTTGAAAAAGCACCTGATCCTTGCCTGAGATAATATAACCCAGCTAACAAAGCCTTTCTCTCTCTCTGCTCCCCCACCTCCTCAGCAGCACACACTCGCCCTGTCCATCTGTGTATTCCCTCTCCACAGCAGCTGTGTGAGACTGGCAGTCTCGGGCCTGTGGGCTGCAAGCAGGGGCCTGGGCACAGCAGCACAGCATTGGATGGCCGCTGGGAACAGTGCTAAGCACCTGGACTGGGGCTGAGACATTTAGCGGCCACCTATGGCCCCAGCTACCATAGGCCCTGACCATGGGCACAGCCAGAAAACACGCTAAGCCAGCCAGGCAGGGAGAAAGGCTGGGCTGGACTAGCCTTGGCATGGTGCAAAATGCCTGGACAGTGCCCTAGTTCTGGGCCTGGTGAAGGCAGATTGGGCTTCTTCCATGGGGGATGGACAGAGATCGGACAGTGAAAACCCAGGAGAATGCCTTCAACTTGCATCTGGTGGCACAAATACATCTTATCACTGGCCTTCGTCCTCCCTGCAGGCCTCCTGGAGGGCTTTCTTTGCCATACCGTAAGGGCCCCACTTCCAGAGACAGCACACTCAGCTCCATTTTGAGGACAAAGTACAGTTAATAGCTTTGAAAACACCCAGTCGGAATAAAAATTGTTACCAAAGTGAGTTCTTCAAATTTTAGATAAATGCAATTGCCCGTGAAAGCTCCAGTCCATCGAGTTGCGCTGAATACAGAGAGACAACTTCATGCTGCTATGATGGAGAGGCGGGAACAGGCACAGTAAAAGGTCAAGGGCATGGCGTGTGTCTGGAAGCAAACAGCTCTCATCTGTGTTTGCCATCAGGCAAGAGAGGGCTTGAGCGGTGAAGAGAACGGCCCCCTCCTTCAGGCTGGTACCACGGCACATCCGCCTTAAAGGGGCTGGGATGCTGAGCTCCGGCCAGGCCCTGGCAGAGATGCCCCCTGCACTGCCTCTGATGGCCACCCTGGCCCGCTCAAAACTGTCGTGCTCTTCAGTGTCGACAAGAAGAGAAGCCTGCAGGTCCCTAGCATGGTGCCTTCATGCATTCTCACATTTATTCAGAGGGCTTGAGCAGAAGTTCGGCGTCTCTCCAAGCAGACAGAAAAGGCAGCTTTTCAACACAGGTGGGTAAGTGCGGTGATAAAGACCTTCCCCTGGTGCCGTGGGAGAGCAGGGAGGGCAGGCCAGGCAGGAAACACTCACCTGAGCAGCCTGGTTAAGGGAGGGGCTGCTTAGCCATCAGGAAAAGAGAACAACACGAGTGAAGCTGAGACACTGGAGAACTGGAAGTGTCTCTCCGTGGCTAAGACGGTAGCTGTTGAGATGGAAATGAGACACGGACAGGCAGTGGCCAGTCCACAAAAAGTCAGTGTCAACCAGTGGGAAAGAATCGGATGAGGGCTGTGTTCATATCTGGGGTAGAGAGATTTCCCAATCATGGAAACCAGGAGGCAGGGTACGTCCATGCCACCCCATCCTCCTCCGTCCCCTCTCTGGTCCCCACAGAATGAGCCCACGATTCCAATCGCCTGATGATCTCCAAACCAGCTGTCAGCCTCCCTACACCTTCCCGGCAGGAAGAGCATTTCGGATTTGCTGAGAGGGACAGTCCCGGGCTGGGGCCCCTGTCGACTTTCGGTAGCTGTGTGTCCCCAGGACCTCTTCTGCCTTGTCCCTTGAACTAGAGTTAGTTGGAACAAGTCTGCTTGCCCACTCGACGGTGGCAGCCTCCACCAAGCACAGCCCCTGGCCTGTCGTCGGTGTCAAATGAGTAAAAGGAGGAAATAACTGGTGGTGAGAGGAGAGTAATGCAAATTTTACCCCAAATGGCATCAAATGAGAAACTGTTCTTGCTGACCAGAGTATAAAAATACTTCACAAGGACACAAGCATCAGAGAGGCGGGGCAGACGGCCTGTGGGAAGGACAGACTATGAGGAAAACATTGTTAATGTGCATTATGCAACCTGGGGTGGGCGGACACACGAATATAGTGACCAGTTATTTCATGTCAAGCATGGTGCCAAGTATTTTGCATTTGAAAAGATTACTGTGGTGGGTGTGGTATTGTCCCCATTTGCCCATGAGGAAACTGATGAGCAGAGAGTTGAGTGAATTAAACAAGAAAGTACATGTCCAAAGAGGAGCAGCTGGCTTCCCAGTGCAGCTGTCACGACCTGCAGTCCTAGCCCCACAGCTAAACTGTTATGCCACACACACCTGAACACACATGCACACATATGTGCACCCTCACACAGTTGAAAAATGGCATGACCTGCCCAAATGCAAGTCATTCCAGGAGGGTGGATCAGACTTAGCAGCACTACAAGCAGAAGCATATGCGTCCATATGGGGACAGAAATGGACAGATCGATCATCTCGTGCAGACAGATGTCGAGATCCCAGAACCTGATCACATTGAGCTCCATCAAGGTCACATCTCATTGTGAGGGTCACAAGGGAAATCTGTCTGCAGAAGACGAGGGCAGCCAAGTTCTACTTTATAACTGTGACGGCCAGGCTCCAGGGCAGCCCCTGGTGGCTTAAGCCAGACCACGTGATAAGTGTCTTTTGCCTCAACCCCAGACAGTCCTCTGTCTCTCTCTTCTGCATTTTGTCTCTTCAAAACTGAATATCTAGGGAGGATACACCATCCAGGGAGAAGCAAGAGCCAGAGGACACTTGCCCCCAGCAGGTTCTTCTCCACTCCCCTGGGCGCACCCAGCACCAGGGGGTCTCCAGACCAGACAGCTCTGCAGCCATCTGCCTGGTAGCCCCCCTCCCCAGGGTGATTCAGAGGCGGCTCATACTTAACAACCCTAAACCCAGACGTAGGACCTTCTCTGCAAGTTGGATCTTCTTCCTGTGCTCCACTACCCCACAACGTGTACAAACCAGAAATGTAGAAGTCATCATTGACACCCCCTCCCCCGACACCCCAGATCTTACCCTTCAGCAACTTACATCAACATTACCCCAAACAGCACTCGAATCCATTCACCTCGCCCCATCCCATTGCTACCTCCTCAGTTTGGGTCCAACCTCTCCACCTCTGGGGGCTCCAAACCCACACCATTGTCGCTTCCGAATTCCAGGTGTTCTGAGGAAGCAGGTGGCGGGGCTCTGCAGACAGGGGGCTGTGCCCTGGCTCTTGCTCTCTGGCTATGCTGTATCTTGGTTAATGACAGTATTTTCTGGGTGGTACCAGAATCTTTCCAACCCTTCTTAATGGGAGGGGAAGTGATCGTGGAAATCATTTGTACTCTTTTTAACACTCGGAGATCAGCACCTGCCCAAGTGCACAGGGTCATCTAACGTAGTAATTACTTAGTTTTTCTTTACCAAAAAAAAAGGCACATGGTCCCAGTTCACTGACCTTCTGCAAGGGCATGAGGCTGTCTAAAGAATGCTTCCTGGCAGATAGTTTAAAACATAAATGCACCGCGCCATGCTCCTCCAACATTTGAGGCTTCAGGAATGCGTGAAGAGGACCCTTTTCAACACAACTTCCACCAAGCAGAGAGCATCTGGAAAGGGGTATTTAAAAATGTTAATGTTGTTACACGATTTCGCTGCTCAGAATGGTATGTGTTTCACTTACCATTGAAATGTATCCTGTAGACACACTTTTTAAAAAATGGGAAGTGTACTGTTCTAGCCTGCCTCAACTCTTTCAAATTAAGTACTCAAGTATCATCCATTTGTTAAAAGAACAAAAATACAATGCCCTCTGATTTGTTTTAAAGAGCAATTGACAGGCATAAAGGAAAATATAAATTTACCACCAAATCTCAACAAAAACCTACCATATATTTGGTAGATAGGACTGAAGGTAACAGCTATTACAGTACAGAAAAAGCAGCCAATGTTTTTTGTTTGCCTGGGGTTTTTTTGTTTGTTTGTTTGTTTGTTTTTTATTTTGGATTTGGAGCTACATGTCTTTACAAAATGTCTTTTCCAGAAATGCACAAAGAATAAAAGTAAATATTGAAATAAACTGGACTTAAAATTGAATTTATACCTCACAAAATGAAACACAATGAGTATATTCAATCATATTTTTGAACCATTAAGAAATAAAATAACAAAAACATTTTAAGTGTTATTTCATCTTTATATCAATATTAATTTTATCTATAGATGTATTTTATAAACCACAATATATATCACTATACTCTTTTAGAAATAGATAAGCAAATACTACTTGGGTGGCACCTGCTCGATTTTTTTTTAGTTGCTATCATGTAATCTAAAAATGTGGTAACTACTCCTAGGGTCCCACCCCCCACACCCTCCCCCGACCGGCACTGCCCCTGTCCGCTCTGTGACCCACACCCCACTCGCCCACTCAGCCTCAGCTCTCGTCATGGCCAGCCTTGTCTCCCCGTTGTCTGAGCTCACCCGCCTCCAGTCCTTTTAAGACAGGCCCTTGGCACAGGCTGGTTCGGGGCATAGAATGCTCCTATCCTTCCACTTAGAGAAAAGGGAGCTGGGAAGGCTTTGTGGTCCACTACCATTTGCCATTTCCAGCTGCCACATGGTGCTGCCGGTATACTTAGACATGGCCCCATGCAAAAGGGCTGTGTTCACAGGGCCGTGAGGACCCGGACCCTTCTGGAGTGGTAGGGAAGCCCTGGGCCGAGCCCCTGTCTTGGTCAGGTGCTTAGCAATGGTCCTCTGAGCGTGATCACACCGTTAACGCTGCCAGGATAGAGGCTTTATGCACCAGTGCCCATGCAAAGCCCAGCGAGTGCCTGGTACATTTGATGGACAGCCAATCAATATTTGTTGAATAAACCAAGCACTTTGTGGGGAAGCCAGGTCAAGAAGGGTTTCCACCATCCACCACAGGCTGTGTCGAGACGGCTTTCCTTCCGAGACAAACCTGGCCCAGCCTTGGGAGTTTTTCCTTGACACTGCTTCCCTCCAGGGCATGAGCGGCCCTTTCTGCTTCTCAAACACCCCCTTCAAGACCCCCTAGGTCCAACGCCCAGGGGAAGGGATTGGAGGGGCTCATCCTATTCCTGCCCCTGGACCCAGGAGCTCTTTATGCAAGTCAAACCACCTTCTTACTTGACAGTTAGAGAATAAACCAAATTACCAAAGTTTCTACAATTCCAGGTTAATGGAATCCTACTGGCCTCTCCAAAACCAGAAGAGCCGTTCAAGTTGCTCTCAGTTGGCTAAAGAAGGTTGGACTTCTACCCTGATACCTTTAGAGCTGACCTCAGCCTCAGGGGGTTGGGGTAGGGGAGCAGAGCCTTATTGGAAGCTGTTTTAGGCACGTGTGACCTTCCAGCCATGTGTTGACAGTGCCACGAAGGATGCTCAGCTTGGCCATTGCACAGGAGCACTCTCCTTCGCTGCGTGTGACGGAAGGCCTTCCCTGCTGCGAGCCTCAGACAGAGGTGTCTGAACTTTTGGCATCTCTGGGCCACACTGGAAGAAGAAGAGTTGTCTTGGGCCATGCCTTAAATACACAAACACTAATGAAAACTGATGAGCAAACAAAAAAAAGATTTTAAATAAATTTACGATTGTATGTTGGGCCGCATTCATCACCATCCTGGGCCGCATGTGGCCCGTGGGCCACAGGTTGGACACCCCTGCTCCAGAGGATCCAAAAGTGACTTTTGAGAAGGACAGATGGGTAGAGATTGGAATGAAGCTGCAGCCACAAAGAAGACAAATTCAAATCTTCTTTCGCATCACAAAACGAGGTAGCCGGTTCAGGTACAGATCACACAGGGTCACAGACCACTGACTGCGCGATCCGTGATGGACTGAATACAGCAAACAAAGACCCAGGGAGCCAGGCCAACTGCTGCAGAGAGAAGCAGCGGCCACCTGGAGGGCGTTTTCCTGCTGCTGCAGAGACTGGGGCAGGGGAAGGTCTGACGGGATGTGTTCAAAACGCTTCTGGAGGGAGAGGAGGGAAGCAAAGCAGCGGATGCGTGGCTCTCTAGAAAAACGTGGAGGCTGAACGGCCTGGCTAAGCAAACAAGCCTCTCCCAGGTCTTCCATGCTGCTCTGGGGATGGAATGAAAAAACATCAACAGCTGTGGGTGCGGTGGATTAATTTCTAAGCCTGGTGCTGGCAGGGAATTGGTTTCTCTATACAGACTGTGCATATAATGCTTGGTATTCGTACTATGGAGTATTTTTTGTTTATTTAAGTTCCACATATACCTATGTGGTCAGATTTCTTTTTCAGCAGTTGAAGTATCCCCAGGCATGCTTGGGAAGGGGGAGGAGATGTGCCAGATGGCAAAACCCCATAAAGCTGATTACCCAGGAAACACTGTGGGCAGTGTGATGCAGGTGTCATGTTTGGTCTGTAAGTCAGGACAAGCCCGCACCGGTGAGCCGTGAATGAGAATATTGGCTATGCAACGTCTCTTGGCCCCAAGGCTCCAGCCTGAACCATGGGTCAGATATGCCCCCCACACCTGACTGCCACTGGCCTTGGTGATGACACCGCCAGCCTCACCCCAGCTCAGCCCCCAACAGGCAGCCTGCTTCCAGTGTGCACTCTGCATTGGGTTTTGATTTTCCTTTTGTTCCAGGCGTGAGTGCATCATCTCATCATCTCTCGCCTTCACCAGCACCATGCCAGTCTGGCAGCTGGCCACTCTGGGACGGGGCCCTGGGCTACCCACTCATCCCCCGTGGCCTCCAACTCTGACCCTGTAGTGTAGACTCTCTTTTCTGTCTTTGTAAGATGGCAGGACAGAATGAAGTAAAGTGATAATGTAAATACATTATAATAAACAGATAAATATATATACTAACCCTATGATAAGAAGCGTGAACCCATAGGACATCAACCTCCAACATCCCCTCCAGCATCCGTCATCCGAGCTAATGCTGCTGCTGCCCCTCTCCCCGAAAACACTGAAGCAGGATGGAGAAAGGCTTGCCCGCACTTTGCCGCTGCACATGGACAGTACGTGCGTCCACTTCCTCGGCCTCCCTTCCTGAACCAGTATTCGGACTGTCACCACCCCAAGCTCAGCCTGACATCTCCGCTCACTCACTGAATCCCCCTGTTCTCACAGACTAGAGGACACCTCTCTCTCTTCCTCTCCTACATCACCCAATGTTTTCCTCTCCGCTGCACTATTCCCACAGATGCCTCTGTCAGACGCACCCTCGGCGGCTCCCAGTGAATCACCTTCCTGTGAAATCCCCACCCATTGAGTTCAGGCAGAATCTGTGACCTGATTCCAGCTGATAGATTATGACAAAGGTGAAGGGACATGACTCCTGGATTATATCACACTACCTGGCACAGGCAGAAGGGTCTTGCTGAGGGAGTCAAGCTCCCCCCTTCCATGGACTCTGAGTCCATCAAAGGGAGCTCATGCAGAATGGGCCTGACCTGATCAGGGGTAAGTCTGTTAACAAGGACGTCAGCCTTTGCTGAGCAAGAGGTTCTTCTGGCCTTGCAGGGAGCCATCAGGGTGTGAGAGGGGACTGTGGCAGCTGGGAGCTAAGAGAAACCTGGCTGACAGCCAGCAGGGAGACAGGCCCCTAGGTTGCGCATGTGCAAGGACTGAGTTCAACCAGCTGCCTTGGTCACAGGAGCTTGGAAGGGGCTCGCCTAGTGGCAGCGGGTGGGCAGCCCCGTGAGGGGTCCTGTGCTGGGGGACCCAGCTCCATGGCAACCTGTGTGCAGAAACTGTCAATTAACGGGCGCATAATGTCGTAAGCCCGTAAGGTTGTGGTGCCTTGTTACTCAGCGACAGAGGAGGAATACCGCAGAGCAACATGTCATTATTTCCTCCACTGAGAAAACCCTCTCCTGGCCTCACTGCTACTCCGGGTCCCATCGCCTTTTGTCTCTTCCCTTCGGCAGCAAAAGGCCTTAACAGAGTGGACTGACCTGTGTCTCAGACTTCCTCCAGTTCTCTTGAGCCCCTTGCTGTGCAGAAACACCCTTATCTGAATCACCAAGGACTGGCTGTCACCAGATCCAGGGGTGAGCCTCAGTTCTCAGTCACTTCACCTGTCAGCAGCATTTGGGACAGCTGGCCACTGTCTCCAGCGTCACGCCCTTTTCCTTGCTGTCCATGAGACCACAACTGCCCGGTTTTCTGCCAGTCTCCCCGCCACTCCTTCTCAGTCTCCTTTACCTGTGACCCCTCCCCCGTGTCCCATGCAAATGGGAATGTCCCATTCTCTGGCGCTGCCTGCAGTCACTAGCTGGATTTTCTTAGTCTCATGGCTTTAATAGATGGCGATCTGTATACTATCCATAAATCGATGACCCCGTATGTGCATGTTGGCCTGACCCTTTCACTCGAACTCCAGACTCGAGCATGTGACTGCTCACTCCCTCATCATCCCACTCGGGTCTGATAAAGGTCCCAAATTCTGTCTCAGATGAAGCTCATATTCTCGCTCACAGACCTGCTGCACTTTCCCTCCAAACTGCTATGGAAACACCACCCTTTCAGTGGCTCCACCCAAAGACTCTGGAGTCCATCTCAACCTCCTCCCTATCTCGCACATTATAGCCAGCCTATCAGCAAACACTATGCCTTCACAACGGACGTAAAATCTGGCCATTTCCCACAGCCCCCACTGCTCACCGTCTTCCCGAGCCACTTGGGTGTTTCCTGATTGTTTGCGGTAGGTTCCGATGTGCTTCCTCAGCTTCTCCCAGTCTTCACTAGTCTGCTCTCAGCACACCAGCCAGAGCGAGTGCTCAATATGCTGTCTTACCTCTGCCCTGACACCCCCCCAAGGGGTCCGTCGTGTTCAGGGTTGGAGCACAATTCTGACATCCTATGCCTATGTCTCTCCATGGAGTTCAAGCCCCTGCTGCATCACTAACCTCCCTCCCATCACTCTCCCCATTGCTGTCTCTGCCCAGCCTCACCCACATCGTTGCCCTCATTAGCACTTGCCAGCCCAGTTCCGGCCTCAGGGCCGTTGCACCAGAAGCCATTGCCTGTCTCTGACCTCTCCCCCCAGCATCCGCCTCCAGGTTGTTATTTAATCTCACCTGTTCCTAGGGTCACTCTCTCTACAATTTCAATGTTCTCCAGCATTGCCTGTTGCCATTTTCTGCTTTATTTTTCCCCTCACATCCATCACTGTTTAACACACTCAATATTTTGTTTATTTAATTCCAGTTAATGCCAACATGAGACACTGGAGCGTAAGCTCCATGAGGGCAAAGGTTTTCTTCTGCTTGGTTAACTAACGTGTCTCCAGTGCCTAGGACAGAGCCTGGAGCATAATGCTAAATCTGTGTTTAGCAGGCGAATCCTTAAATGAATATGAAAACTTCAAAGTATCTGCAGCCAGAAGAGCAAAGTGTTCAGTTGTCAGACAAGAATCCTCATTATGCAGTAAATTCTCTATAGAGAACAGAAAAAAAAATTATAAAAAATACCTTTTTCATGTTTGAAATGAAAATGCAGGAGGGCTTTGGCAATTTTTAGACAAAATAATTAGAAACTGCATGCAGAAACATAATAACTAAATTATATTTCACATCTGATTCAGTACCATAAAAAAGCATTTTTTAAAGGATAGACTTGATAACAATCTCTAACCAGAAAGAAAAGAATATACTGAGAGAAAAAGATATGACCCAATTATTTTACACACAAAGACATCAGTCTTTAAATACTTCGTTTTGAAAATATACTTGTGTTCCCCTTCTCAGCAATATTTATTTAAAATATTCATTCTCCAGATCACTGGAATCAATAATAGGGAAGTTGTAAGGGGGTAGGAGAAAGCCTCCAAAAGCCTGGTGATGAACATCAAAACTGAGTAGAAATAGGTTTAAATAATTTGTTTTGTATGCTTATAAAATTGAGGCAAAAAGACAAACTGAGATGAAAATAACAAGCAGGAAGAGAGGGGAAGCAAGGGAAGCAAAAGCTCCCCTGTGCACAGGGGGGTCAGAGTTTAAACTGGGGGCTTTGCTTCTCTTGCTTCTGGCTTTGACTCAAAACAATTGGAAATGTAAAGGCTTTCTAAGCTCTAAGGTACCTGTTACTGTAATTAAAACTGCCCATTAACTCTATCCAATCATTGCAGACGATAAAGACAAACAATACATAATCTATTTAACAAAGGCATGATTAACAAAACCTTAAGTACCAAGTGTCAAAAGCCTCACTAAAACAAAGTTGTTTCTGTATCAGTCAAGCCCTCTAAATTCCTGTCTTAATCTACTTGATCAAAGCCTGCAAATGACTTATTAAAATGCCCCGCTATGGTTGTTGGCCTGTCATACGTAAGCATAGCTGATGTCTGTTGGAGATATTTTGTATAAAGAAGTAATTCTCGCTATAGAAGAGAGGGTATTTGACCTACCCTCTGCTTCTCAAGAAGGGCGAGCAATAGCCAAGGGAAGATAACGTGCTCCCTCTGGCTAAGGAGTGGAACAGGAAGGGCTCTTCGAAGATAACAAGACACCTGGAGGAACAAGACACCTGGAGGTCAGAGGGGGACAGAAAGATGGCCAAGGCACAAGGTGATAAAATCAAGTGAGAAAGATGAAGCCTGGTGGCAGGTCAGAAATAGGTGTCAAAGTCAAGAGATGAAATGAGAATTTGGATAAGAAGCAGGTCTGGAGCAAACTTTGGCAACGTGTGTACGAGCAGGGGCAGGGTGCTGAAAATGGCTTAGAGGATGAAATCTGGGTGGCTCTAGCAGGGAAGCCCCTCCTCCAAGTGAAACTCCATAGCAACCCAGCTGAGAGAGCAACAGCTGGGGGCGGGGATGCACCCACTTGATCTCTCCCTTATCTAGGGGAAGCCTGAGGGTTACTGACATTGCATCCCTAGGGTCCTGGAGCTGAGTTTGAAAACTTCAGGTGGGGCTACCTTAGCAAATATGTTTTTGTGGAGTCTTGTTTACATAATTTTTTTTTATTTTAAATGTGCTATAAAATTCATGGATTTAATGTCCATTCCTGGTTTGATATGATGCTACAGCTATGGGAGTGGTTACCGTGAAAGTTGTGATGACTGATGTTCAGTGTCAGCTTGAAGAGTAGTTTGTATGAGATTTTGTTTTTGCTTTTTTTATTCAATCTTTATAATATTTTGTTCCGTTACCATTTAGTCCCCTTATGCCCACCCCCAGCAATCACCACACTGTTGTCCATGTCCATGAGTCCTTTTGAATGAGATTTTGAATAAACATTTAAATGTGAGAACTTTAGTAAGCAGATTGCCCACCATCATCTCGGTGGACCTTATCCAACCAGTCAAAGGCCTTAATGGAATAAAACGATCAGCCCAGAGCAAGAGGGAATTCTCCAGCAGACTGCCTTTGAACTTCATCTGCACCACCAGCTCTCCTGGGTCTGAGCCTGCCTGTCCATACTGCAATTTTGGACTCACCAGCATCCCTAATCACGTAGATTTAGTCTCTGTAATAAATCTTTTCCTACATCTATACACATGCCCTGTTGGTTCTGTTTTCCTGGAGAACCCTGACTAATAGAGGGGGAAGCTGGGCAAAGGGTACATGGGTCCTCTCTGGACTATTTTTGAAACTCCTTGTGACTCTATAACCATTTTGAAATAAAAGCTAAAAACTGTCACAGTCGTGAAAGTAAAGGGGGTGCCAAGAAACTGTTCCAGTTGGAAGGCAATGAGCAAGACGTGGCAGCAGGGTGCCACTCATGACCCTGGCCTGGACCCTTTGCAATGAAGGACATTGCTGGGACCGCTGGGAAACTCGGAAGGGTCCCCACGTGGAGAACATCTGAGCTTTCAGTACTGTATGTGTACTTTGTTTCCCTGTGAGCTTGAAATAGTTTCCAAATAGGAAGTTAGGAAATGATCCATGCATCCACCTGAGGTGCAGTGACCGATGGATGAAGAGTTGGAACAGAGTCCAGGTGATAAATATTTGCTGCTTCTCCAACCACCCAGTCCCCGCTGCTGTTGTTGTAGTGCAGAAAGTAGCTGGAAAACATGCAAACGAGCAGGGGCTGTGAGGGGGGCACAGGCTGATCACAAGCCCCTGACGTTGAACCATGGGTGTTTCTTTATTGCCCAATTAGTGAGCATAAAGAGTCTTCCCCAAAAATACCCTGGGCGATGACAGTGGTAGATACATGTCATCATACATTTGTCCAAACCTATAGGACGCTCAACACCAAAAGAGAACCCTAATGTGAGCTATGGACTCTGGGCGACAATAGCATGCCAATGCAGGTTCACCTTTGGTGACAAGTGGTAACCTGGGTGACTGTGATGGGGGCTGTGCTCGTGTGAGGACCGAGGGTGGATGTGAAAACTCGGTACCTTCATTTCCATTTTATTGTAAATCTAAGATTGCTCTAAAAAAATAAGTTTTTAAAAAGCAGATTCTTGATGAAGTCCCAGTAGCATTTCTTCCTTTTCAGGTCTGGTTACCAGCTCCCCATATTCTTTATTATTAGATGTGCCATTGCTGGCTAATTTTATATCTCCCACCTTCAGAAAAAGATAGCAATGTTGTTATTTACTCACAGTGCTGTAGTTCTCTGAAACTCATTTGCATTGAAATAATAAAGATTTTTCTTGCCTCTTCAGGTTCCTAAAATCCTGATTTTAATGCAAGTTCCATCATCATACCCGATGCTGCATGATTCCCACACTGCCCTGAGAACTGGCTTTAATGACTCTCCAAGCTGGACCAGCCTTCACTGGCCATGATTAGGGGTGCGGGTCTGCCCAGAGCACACAGAAAAACATGACTGTTAGTCCATTCTCTAGTCATGTGAGATTCCCTGTTGAGAGTTCTATAACATAAGTGAAAAACATCACATCTTCCAACTATGTCTTCTATTAAACTTTTGAAGCTATCATTACTGAACTAACAGTATGTGATTTCTTGATCTCTCTGAGTGTTGATTGCACACCTGCCTTCCTATACTACCTCCTGGGGCAAGGTTAGACAATGGGCTGTTGCAGGAAGGAAAGAAAATAAGTCTCCTTCCCACCGGGGCAGACCCTTGCTTATTAGGCATGACTTCAGGCCAGTGTGATAGGACACAGTGTCAACATATCATTAGGGACTAGAGAGAACATCAGGAGGGCCCCTGGCATTGTGAAGCACAGGTCTTAAGCCACCCCAAGAGGACTGCTTGACACATGGCACAGAGGGGGTCTGGGTGCCAAGAGTAGAGGTGCACAGTGTAAAAGTCACCTGCCACCACCCCTATCTTGGGTGCTGGGGACCACAAGCTGCACTAGAGGCAGAATGCGTTTGGGCAAGGGTCAGTGGACAGGCCCACGCTGTGACTCAAGCCCCAGGCCAGGGGGTGGACACAGGGAGCCCAGAGCTCAGCGCTCAGTCTGACATGAGTGACAGTCACCTAAAGTCAGTCACTCAAGTCATGTAACCTCTAGAAAGTAACACCATGTTGGCCAGTGGGAGAGATCCACTCATCAGGACCCCCTTCAGAGCCCCGTCCCAGGGCCCTGGGACAGGCCGTGCATACGAGAGTCCTGCAGCTACTCCATGCACTACTTCAAACCTCTGCAGGAGACAGAGTGTCAGAAAGTGCCCCAGAAGGGAGAACAAAGGGCTGGGACCCACAGGAGCCCTCACGCAGGCTCATGGGACCCAGCCTGAACACAGTGCCAGCCTCAGTTTGCCCTCATCGCAGAGAGGGCTCAGGACGCTAGAGTGGAGGTGAGCAGAGCTGTTCCCTAACCTACAGCCTGAGGCCTTTGCCCCGCCCCTGGATCATCAACACAAGGTATTTGACAAACCAACTGCACCACGGGGCACAGGAAATAGGGTTATTTATTTCTGTTTTGGGAACTGAGGTAAGCTGTGTGAATGTCAACTGAGCTTCTATGTAGGGACAGCATTTGAATAGCTACAGTCAACAGAAGACCTTCCAGGTGGTGGACTACCAATAATGCTATCTGAGGAAAAGGAATTTGAGAGAGGAGCCCCAATGGGCATTGGGGTCAGAGGATGGAGGACCCTAAATACTAAGAACTTCCAGGAAGGTTTGTTGCTGGAGTCTGAAGATGGCTTAGACACACTGAAAAAAGAAGAAACTAATCTGACAGCAGGCTGGGGGAGAAATGAGAGGTAGCGCCTTAAAGAACCAGCATGGAACAAATTCAACCCAAGTCATGTCCAGCTGGCCTTCTCCTCTGTACACACATCATTAACCCTGCAGAAAAAGGCAAGTTCTCCAAAGGGCTGTCTGCATCAGATGGTGTGGAGCAGAGCTTAACAACCAATCAGATATTGACTGTGGGGAATAAAGGGAAAGGAAGAATCACTGTTATCAATCACAAGATTTTTATTTCATTTTATGATGTTTTGACATCTTAAAATGCCTGCTGGCAGGGGAGAGCCTCCCCTCCAAGGCTGGCCAGTTCTTAGAGATTATAAAGAACTCATATGGAGCACATTTTCCATGTGAGTCTAAACCCCTCAACTCACTTCCTTATCTGACACACCAGAGCAATCTGACACACCTAAATCCATCCAAGACCAAGTGCCCAGCAACTGGAGACCATCTTGGTTGCCCGGAACTTGCTAAATTATGCAAATGCTGTCTGTCTTTTTCTTGAAAACCCCTGTAAGGGCTCTGGCTCAGGCTTCCCCCTCACTCCTGTTTCTACCTCTGGACCAAACCACCCCTGTGGCCCCGCATGGCATGGGATGACCCCCACCAAGGGGTCATCACGAGCATAATGAAGACTTCCTCCCAAGCTTCATCTGTGCATCCTGCTGTGGCCGCACCACTGTCACCATCCCATACCCAACATCTTTGAACAACCATCTCATCTCACTCATTAGTGAGGGAGTATCTAGTGTCATCTCCTATGTGCCACCTCTCGAGGTTTTAGACTGAGGGACTGGGAAGCCTGTGGCTCCTTGTATACAAACAGAAAATGAGGACCCCGACCAAGTCTGAGGGTCAAGATAACAAGTTTGATTTGGGGGTGCTGGGTTTTGAGGTGCTGGTAGGAAACACTGTGTACATGCCCCCCCAAAATGCAAAATGCAAGCCTGGCACAATCCCAAGAAAAAGTTTCCCTCTGGCCTGGGATATACTCCAATCATTCAGAAGTTCCTAACTCTGGGTAAGCCCATAGTCAAATGTGCAGGGAACGTGACAAGGGTTCAGAGGGTATTTGACGAATAAAAGAATGAATTAGAACAGGCAATGGACTGACCACCAAGAAACATATTGTGTCCCTAGTTCTCGGTAAACTCACTCTCCTGTCCAGGCCTCAATTTCCTCCTCTGTACCATCCCGAAGTTGAACTGCCTGATGTCTAATGCTCCTCCAACCACAATCGCCACAATTCTCCCTATAGCAACTCTTGTCTTTGAATTAAGCACCAAATGATCCTTATCAACTGAGTCCAAGGACAATGTGAAGAGGTAACTTGGAATTTTCTCCTCCCCAAATGTCTAACATATGGGGCCTCTTCCTTGGCCTACACGATCCTCCACTCCAACCTGTATGATGAAGTGCCCGTGACTCCTCACCTGGCGAACAGTGTCCTTTGAAAGCTCATCCCAATGTAACACTTCAGCCTCTCCCGTAATGTGCCTCGTGCCCCGGGCAGACCCACTGGCATCATTCCCTGTCCTTACTGCTGCCTGCTCATCCACCCCTCGCAGCCCAGCACATCCTGGAGCAACTAACTGCTTTCTCCACAGGCAACTCTCCCCATTCCTGGGCCACATCACAGGTGTCCTCTTCAAAGACTGATTTGAACCCACTGGGAAGTTAATTCTCACTCCCCTCAGTGGTAAATCTACACTGATTCGTGTGATTATTCCATTAACATCAACCTTCTGTGCCTGCCCCAGAATCTTCATGAAATCCAGATGAACGAGTGCATACATTCCTTGGGCTCACCCCCATAACCATCACCCCTCCAGCACACAGCCTGGGACTCTTGAGAAGCATCTGTTAGATGACCGGGTGAATTCCCATGGACCTCGGAACAAACCCTTGGACAGCATCTATGCCGAGTGCTGTAATTATTTGACGTTCATGTCCCCCTTCCCCTGGAAGCTAGATGCTGGGGCCCATGCCGGCTATCTCTGCAGGGAGCAGCAGAGAGAGGGTTGCAGCACTGGCTGCTGGCTCAGTTCTCTGGGTTTGAGACCCTTGCTCTCCTACTTTCAAATGGGGTCCTTAGGCAGGTGACCCCTTTTGTCTTTCTGTAGAAAAATGGACTAAGCCCCTACGTCATAGAGGTGTTCTGGGCATTCACTGTAACAGTCTGCACAAAGCACATAGCATAGTGCCTGGGAAGCCCTCAGTCACTACTAGCCCACATTAGTTGCTACAGGGATAGTGTTAGTGTTGGTGGCAGCAGAGGGTTCCCCACACTTTGCAAGGCTGGGCACAGTAAGTGATCAATAGTGTCCACATGTGATGGCATGAGTGAGACGGCGCTCACCTTCTCAGACTGAGTTCACTGGCACAGCTCCGAAGGCCATGTGTTTCAGCAGCACGGAGCACCAGGAGGGCCCCCGTCTCACCTCTGGTCCAACTCTGCAGAGCACCCCTCCACCTGGCCACAGCAGCTCACCGTGGAAGCTCAGCTCTACATCCTAGCCTCTCTGTGGAACTTGATTCCATAGATTGGTTGCTCTAACAGGTTGAAATTATAGTGCTCATGTTGCAATAACAGTCCTCACCTTGGTGCTCCCGTTATTTGCTAAAATGTGTAATAGCATTTCAAGAACTCTGCATTAGAGAACGGAGGGAACACACCTGGGCCCTTGGCTGCCAGCAGGGAGGGAGCTGAGGGCAGGCCTGCAGGTGGGGTAGGGGTAAGAAATACACGAGGCTGATCCTCCCCGAGGTTCTGTTCACGAGTTTAGGGTCCTAGAGACAGGGGTGGGAAGTGGGGCCAGGAGGAGAGGGGTATGAAGTAGGATGTTGAGCTGAACTTCCTACTGGAGGAGGGCCAGCAGGGCCCTCCCGGCTTCTGCATAACTGGGCTGTTGGGCCAGACTGCTCGCTCGAAGGAATAGGGGTCTTGCCCCAGCTCCTTCAGAATGTATCTACCTCATTTGCCAGGTCCTCAGTCAGCTGCCTCTCTGGAAAGTTGTGTGATAAACTAAACCCCACAGATAAGTGGTACCAAAATTCTTTTTAACTAGAAATTCCTGAATTCAGTAGCATCCCACTCAAAGGAGTGACTTTCTAATGATGAAATTTCAAGCTAGAAGCACACCAGTGCAGGAGAGATTAGGGAGCAGATGAGCCATTATTAAGAATAGCTCAGATCATACAGGGAGAAGCCTGCTCACCTCTGCCGTGTGTTCACCCAGCCCTGCTTCCTGCAGGAATAGTGCAGCCAGGACACACCAGTGCTGCCTGGAGGAAGGGAAGGTATTTCTGTTTCCAGAATTCTTCATAAGATGCTCTTCCACCTCCAACCCACATCAAAATTGCAGATCTTTCAGAGAACCAAAGGGCTGTAACAGACCTTTTCAGATGAAGACTTACACATGTGGCCCTGGCCAGGTGGCTCAGTTGATCGGAGCATCATCTTGTGCACCAAAATGTGGTGAGTTTGATCCACGGTCAGAGTGCGTGCAGGAGGCAGCAGACTGATGTTTCTGTCTAAAAGAAAAGCCTGTTAGACAGAAACATTCTTTGCCTCCTCCAAAACTACACTCTGTGCATACTGGTCCCCTGAACTTCGGTCAGGTATTCTGTTCACTGTGTGAGACAGGTAACTCCCCACCAGCACCAGGGACTGGTAAGGATGCCCAGCAGAACTTGTCTGTCCCGGCCACCACCCTCTAAAAGTAATCTGGTGCAACAACAATCAAAGAGCACGCATTTTCTTTGCCACACTTCTCCTGCTAATTGTCATGGTTTAAGTACTCAGGGCTAGGGCAGGAAGGTGGACAAGAAAATTCCAAGAGAGGTCTGGGCACCAAGGAGCTTAAGCAGATGGAACTGTCCCTCTACCTTTTTCAATAACTAGAGGACTCACCATGACCCACATTAAGCAAAGAACCTGAAGGCTACAACCCTATTTTGAAGAAAATCTCTCTTAGTTGTGTTCAAAGGCAATAAAAAACTAGGTCAGTTGCCCAGAGTTTTTAAAGAAGAAAGAAAAAGGGGGTAAGATGTTATTGTCCTAATGAAGTTGGTGTTTTCCATCCTCCATCGTCTTGGCTCCTGACCAAACAAAATAAATGAACCAGTCACCTGGGCTTTCACCTGCCCCATTTTCCTCTATACAGAACACCTTTGTGGGTGGGAGAATTGTTCCCTCCAATGCTGGAGTCACCCTCTGGGCCACCCACTGGGCAGCTGCTACTCTTCTCTGTCTATTCAAGTGTTTATATATCAGCTCCATTGTGTCACACCCTCCTACCCTGCACACACCCTGCTGACGACAGACACTCCTTGAAGAGTCTCTGGCCCTAGCACTGGTACATGACATCTCTCTTATATCTTGAAACCATTTGACAAACAGAGTGTTATTCTTCCCAGTGGACCAATAAGACTGAGGATGATTCAGGACCACAGGAGCCAAGCATATCTCCACTCCACAAAGCCAGAATTCTTTCTACACCAGGGCCCATTCCAGTCTGGGGGCATGTGGCCGGTGGCTTCCACATCCAGCCACACCTGACATTCCCACCTACCCCCTTTACTCACCACCTAGTGAGACTTGCTTGCATGTTTCTCATCCCCACTGTACTGTGCGTTCCTTGAAGAGTAGTGATATCTTACTCATTTTGGAATGACTGTGTCCTTAATAAAAACAAGCCCCCCCAAAAGCAGGTGACCCCAACAGGACCAGCTAAGAATGGGCAGGGTGGGGAGTGCTCTTCTGCCCCATACCCTCCTTCATGGCCAATCACAAAGGCAGGGGTTCGATGACACACTGCACATGCAGGTGTTCCATAGCATCCGGCACCACCTCCAAAAATACTTAGTCCCACACTGTCTTCCTCCCCACCAGTCCGGTTCTGTGAACAGAGGGTACACTTAGAGGAGAATGGGGTACAGGGCCTATTAGAGCCAGTAGGGAACCCACAAGGGAGGGAAGGCCCCTGGACCAACAACAGTAGGAAGCCAGTACTGCCGTGGCACCTGAGGGGGCACAGGGGAGAGACCACAGTGACCTGAACCAGGTAAGAGCTGGAGCCTGAGACGTGCCCACCCCCACCCTCCCCACCTCCCTGCAGGGCTGCCAGTAAGGACGCAGCAGCACGGTAGCAGTGCAGGCAGGCATGCAGGGGCGGAGCCAGGGGCTGTAACCACCCAGCCTGCACTCCTTTCTCTCCTGGCTGAGTCCACTGGAAACTAGACACGGGGAGTCCCGGAGCTGCCCTCAAGTGACATCAGCCTCCAGGACACAGAGCGGGCAGAGAAAGACATGGATGAGAAGGAGGGGGTGTGAAGCAAAACCAGCACAGACACCTCCTTCTAAGGGCCCTGAGGCACTCCAAAATGATGCTCCAGACCCATCTTTGGGAGACCCACAGACACCCCTCCCCAGTCAGGTCCCTGCTCTGGGCACTCCTAAACCAGTGGTCTTGTCCCCAGGCCATCGCCACCCTAATGAACAAACAGAAGCTAATGGAGAACTAAGAAGTCTTTCTCAAAAATGTCTTGTGTCAACAATAATTTATTCAATAACTACTATGTGCCAAACATTGATACTCAGATTAATGAGGTACTCTGGAGTCCAGGTGTCCCAGGAGCTCATGATTCTCTTGTAGAAACTGGATTTATGCAGAGAAGTTAAATACAAGAAACCCCAAGTCAAGGGGCTGGTAAGGCAGAGCTGTGGGGTAAGGCTGGGGGAGGACAACGAACTTGGGCCAGGCCACTGGAGTGTGGTCCTAGTTTGGCAGTTCCCCAGCTGTACGTACAACCCTAACGATTCACAGTTCCTCAGTTCCCCCTCCTGTTGAAAAGGAGGTGAGCCCAAGAGACCTCTATGGCCTGGCTCTGGGGTTCCATGGGGGTTTGAAGGTCAAAAACAGGAGCGTTTTGTGAGGCAAAAGAGTGGTCAAGGGGCTCCTCAGAGGGAGTGGGTCTTGAATCGGGCCAAGAAGGACAGGCAGCGTTGAGAAAGGCAAACAGGGGAGGGAGGGTGGGCCGGTCGGGGAACAGCACAGGGAGCAGCAGGGAGACAGGTGGGCTCTCAGCCCAGGAGCTGGAACAGCAGGGGCGAGGTGTGCCCGAGAACCTCTACGGTGTGGAGGGAGGTGACGAGCAGAAAACAATGTGCCCCTACCCAGTTTCGAACCCACCCACAACTGAAACCCAAAACTTGTTTTCTTTCCTTCTGCTGAACTGGAGGCAAGAGAACCTGGGAAGTCAAATAAACCCGAACAACTCTGGGTGGTTAACTCTGGAGCCGATTGCCCTAGAGTTGTATTTCTAAAACACAAACCAGATGAAAGTGCTCTCTTGCTCATAAGCCTTCCATGGTTCCTTCTGCCCGCAGGACAAAGTCCAAACTCCTTAGCATGATGTGCGGTCTCGCCCAGTTCCACGGGGCAAGGCTGCTCCTCCTGCGCTAAGCCAGCCAGGTGGCCACCTCAGTCCCCACTCCCCTGCAGCACGCCTCTGCCAACCAGGAAAGGCCATTCATGGAGCAAAGATCTTGGCAGCATTTATTAAGCATCCACTGTGGGCTGGGCCCAGATATTAACAAAGTGGTCAGGACAGGTGCTGGCCCTCTTTCCTTGGTAATTAAAGTTCAGAGAGGGAGGTGGGTTTTCAACCATAATTACAAAAATAATTACAATTGTCGGGAGGAGAAACCAGGAGTGTGGTTTCTGAAGTGTAACCGGGTGGCTTACCCATTCTGAGAAGCCTAGGGATTCCTCTCTGCTAACACCTGAAAGGTGAGACAGACTGAGCAGGCAATGATGGGACAGGCCTGGGGGACTGCAGGGGGAAGTGTCCAGGCAGGAGAAACAACAGGTGTGAAGCCTCTGAGGCTGGACCAGATTCAGTGAAGCCTTGTTGGCCTTCACTGGGCGGGGGGCGGGGAGGGGGGAGGCGGGGGGACACACATCAGCGGACACAACCAAAACATGACAACAGAGGTCCCTACAGTCAAGTGTGCTCTGTGTCATTCTGAGGGCAGTAGAATGCCACTAGGGCTGTAGGTGTGGGACTGACATGGCAATGTCTTTATCTGATTGTTGTATGAAGAATGGAACATGAGGGAGAACAAGATCCTTTCCTTTGGAATCTGTTTCCAATCCCTCCTCCCTATAGCACACGGTTTGTTTGTCTTCCTGGAGCCCACCTCGAGCCGGGCCTTTCCTGACTCATCATGAGGTGACCGCTCCCTCGCTTGTCCTCATGCTCACTCTGTAGACTGCAAAATGCTACTTTAATGTGTTTTACACTGTGCTGTGAATTCTCATTCTACCAGTCTCCTCCCCCCCACCCCACCCCGCCCAGTAGATAGATTCTCAGGACAGGGACGGCATTGCTTTTTGTTTTGTTTTTTATCCCTGTGCCCTTGAGAGCTAGCGGGCATCCTGGAACCCTGCAGACAGCCAATAAATATCTATTAGCTAACTGATTAAAGGAATGAGATGCCCAAATCTCTATGGAGCACTCCCTGTGGCTGACCTCTCTCTGGAGCTGCATCTCTATGCAAATATAGGCACGTCTGGATTTTCCTGTCGAAGACAGAGAGAGTCTCTCATACCTGCATTGGTAGTGTCCCAGTGCAAGCCAGAGCCCTCGGACCCAGAGAAAGAAGAGCCTTGTGTCAGTGAGGGGGAGGGCACAGCTAGGGTGTGGAGGGGCACAGCCCGTGGATTTGCATACAACTCAAGCCCAAAGAGAAAACACTGCAGAGAGACTGATATTCAGTGGCGGACAGTGCTTAGGTTAATGGACGGATGGGAGAGTCAGAAGCCTCTCCAAGTGGCTCTGAGCAAGAAAAAAAGCAGGGCAGGAAAAAAAGACAGATAGCTTCAGGGACCCAGGTTCAAGGTCACTCAACCAAAACCATCCCCTTTGACCTTTAGGCCCTTCGCTCTCCACGCACTTGATCAAAAGAACAAGAGCCCACATGTTCCCCTCCACTCCCTCCGCATTGACATTCCCCTGTGCGCACAGTGTTTTCAAGCCTGGGATGTGATGTTGATGAAAGACAGTTAATTCAATTTCTACAGAGAAATTGATTAATGGACTGGATTAAAAGAAGTCCCTTGTGTCCGCAGCCTTCACCCAGCATACCAATTCTGCGTTATCTCCCCAGTTTTCTCCTTGCCTCCTCACTTGACACTTTGACAATATATAGGGGGGCCCAGTGGGAAGAAGGCAAGAGGCAAGGAGAGATGAGAAGCCAAAGATTAGAGCCAGAGCACACCTCTACATTTAATTAGTTCTATTAATATTTAAAAAAATAATAAAAGGGCTGTTTGGGGAATATACTGTTCGTGGCTGTTCTGGCGACTGACAGCTGTTCCGAAGCAGGGATCCTACCAGAGTCCTTCAGGGTCTCTCAGCCTTTTCTGCTCACCCGGGAGTAAGCAGGAGGCACCGTCTCCTTGGCAAGACCCAGCGCCACACCGACCCTCAGAGGAGGTCTCTGCCCACTGCAACAGGCACTGACCATGCAGGTCCTGGAAGTCCTCAGGCCAAAGAGGGGCAGGCAGCTCACTCCCCAGGCCAAGGCTTTCTTTTGACCCAAAGTTACCTGCTGAGGTTGGGGACTAGAGGCAGGGGACTGACGACATACCCCCAGACAGCCCTTCCTGACCTCAGCGTGGGGGAGTAGTTCACCATCTTTGACTCTCAGTCTAATACATTTATAAGATCCCTACACTTTTCACAGATTTGTACTTTTCCCAAGTGAGCTTTACATCTACATTCTGAATCATAGAAGTAGGACCTGGTGCTGTGGTCTAAATGTCCTGTCCCCTCAAATTTCATAGGATGTAGCCAGATCCCCAAGAGGCTGGTATTAGGAGTTGGAGACTTTGAGATATAAGTCAGCCCTTGTAAGTACAATTAGCGCCCTTCTAAATGAGACCCAGAGAGCTCTCTCCCCACCGTGTGAGGACACGGTGAGAAGATGCCATCTACGAACCAGGACACAAGCCTCACCAGACACCACATCTCCTGTCACCTTGATCTTGGACTTCCAGCCTCCAGCCTGTAAGCGATAAACTGGGTATTTAAGCTACCCAGTCTATGGTGTTTTGTTATAGCAGCCCAAACAGATTAAGACACCCAGAGAAATTCTTTCATCCTCCCAAATAAATCAGCAAATATGTTTTCCTTTGTGAATGCACTTGGTGGGCCGGCCTTCACAGTGCCCAGAGGGCAAGGAAGCGCACCTTTGGATCACAATGGGATGGGCACTCCTGGCTGCCACCTCCTGACTCCGCCCTCCCCGCCGGGCATTAGAAATGAGATGCATCGGGTTTCTTCAGTAATAACCAGTCCTTTGTGGCTTTAGTGAGGAGCAGCAGGCTCGGCTTTGGATCAGTGCTCGCTGCCAGGCACCTGTTCCCGTACCTTGGCAGCGAGGCGGACAATGGGGCTCCAGCAGACACAGGCTGGCACATCGCTAAAAAAAAAGTTGATGAATAGTTTATTCAAATGAACCTATGAATGTTAGACAATATGCATTATAAAATAAATCAATTAAGATTTTTAAAAAAGAGAAAGAAATCTCAGTTTGTTGAAAAACATGGCAGACGTGGGTGATTTTCTCTTTATTAAAAAAACAAACAATGGCAAAATCTCATTTAAGTAAGTGTCTGTTACCACAGCTACAAAGCCGTTTCAGTGGCCCCTTCACAAAACGCCCCCTAAATAAACCACAGCTGCCAGATGCCAGCTTTACCTTTTCAATTAAAATTCTGCTCCTACTGTTGGAAGGTTGACTTGGAACCTACAAGGCTATGTTGCTCGCTAGGGTTTGGAGTCAGTTGCCTGTAAATGTGCATAAATTAGCATTATTTATCCCATACAGGGTCTCTGAGAAGAATCGTGAGTGCCTCTGTACATATCTGGATGGATCACCTTTCTTCCATGTCAGGAGAAGGAAAGTGTCACTCAATAATGCCAACAATCTCAGGGGTTTTACATTTTTGAGAGAGAAAATAAGAATTTCATTTGGCTGCAATTAAAACACAGGTGGGAGTATAGGACTCTTCATTCATTTTGAAAAAACAGAACCTCATTCACTGAATGAATGAATGAATGAATGGAGATGCCATTTATTCAAAAATTCCCATGGGCCACCAGCCCTGCTCAGTGGCACAGCCCTGAGGCACGTGCTGAGTCACAGCATGCCATCCCACAGAGGACACAGGGTGTGTGCCCTGTCTGCCTGGACCAGCCTGCTCCTGGGCAGGGGCAGGGGCAGAGGCTGTGAAGTGGCCTCCTAAATCCCAAAGATCCAAGACTCCTAACTCACTCCTTGCCTTCAGTAAGACCCTTTCCCATATGAGTGCTTATAAACGACAGTGTCTGGTAGGACAACTCAATGACAGGTAGAAAAAACCTGTAAGTCCTACCTGGAAGCAGGGGTAAATGAAGTCCTACCTGAAACCAGGATAGGGAGCTTCAGGTCATCCCTAAAGGAAGCCTTGATTTACTAGACAATCTTGCGTCCAGTGGACCTGGTTCTCTCTTGTCTGTTCGCCAAAGAAGTTACTCAACACAACTGAGATACCCTTAACCCTCAGAGATAAACCACAAAGCGCTCACTTTGCCCTAGGCACTGGACATTTTCAGGCCAGAGCAGGCCTGTCCTATCGCAGCTTGGAGGAAGCCCCCAGCCCTTCCCCTGGATGCCACTGAGGAGGCAGGGCTCTAGGGAATTTTGGAAGCAAGGGTGGAGCAAGCCAGCAGAGTGCTAGAACCCAGGCAGGGAGGAGACGGGAGCATTGTGGGTGCCGGAAGCCAGCGGGAAGGATGCACACAGCAGAGGCAGGACCTGGGGTTGCCTTGGCTGAACATTTTCAGGAACTGGTTCATCTCCGTATCTAGTCAACACTCTACCCCATCTCTACACGCCTCCACCCTGTGGCTCTTCTTCACCTAATGGTTTGTGACAGTGCTCATACCTTTGTTTTCTCTCATTTAGCTTTGCCCAGGGGTTCAGTGGAGTATTGGAAACTGCCTTGCCCAGGCTGTGACAAATTACACACTGAGGAGAAGAGACAGTTCAACCAGGAAACATGCCAGGCTCTAGAAAACTCCCCAAAGGGGAAAGGAGGCCAGAGTTAACTCTGGGGCCTAGGAGGGACAGTGAGACTAACTTCACACCCTAGATGCCCCTGTACACCTGACTGAGGTAGTTTGGGCGATCACAATTCCTGGTAAACTGACCGCAGGTGGGCTCAGCCGGCACCAGGGACCCTTTGGTTGTGGTTTGGGGAAGAGTCTAGTCCTTCACAGAAGACCTCCAAATGGTGACAGTGCATGGCAGGCAGGGGTCACGTCCACGCTCTGGTTAGGCACAGTACAAATCCAGCTGGACACTGTGGCTTCAGCCTGGTGGGCTGGGGTTCACACTTGGGGATCCTGGCAAGGGCAGTCCTTTTGCAAACGAGCAGACAGAGATGAGAGGAGAGATAGGTATTGAGTGTACTTGTTTCAATCAAATCTTAGACTCCACAAAAGCAAGAAAAAACCCATTATACTTCTTTTAATACCTACATTACAGAACACAAGTAATATACAGGTAATACACAAGTATATCTTGCTTAAAATCCTCCAGAAGCTCCCTTTAGCCACAGAACAAGATCGAACTACCCTGGGATCATCTGGACTCTATCTGCAACCTCGTTCCCACCTGTGGGGCACTCTGGTCCTGACGGCCACCAGGCCCCCGGTCTCCACCCAGACATGTGCAAGCCCTGTGCGCACACCTCCCACATGCGCACAGCCTTCTCTACCCACCCACCACCCCCGCCTTCCAGTCCTGCTGAGGTCATTCCAGTCCTTCGAACAGGCCACAGTTTTGCATGCCTCCGTGCTTTGCACAGATCGCCTCTGTTTCGGGGCTCCCTCCCCACCCACCCCCATCAGTCCGCATTGTGCAGGGAACTGCCTGCTTGTTCTTAAAGAACAGCCCCCACTCCCCCCGCACCTTGTCTGGGAATCCTCCTCTGTGTTTTCATAGCCCCTGTCCAGCACACACCTCTATCGCAGCCACTTTCAACCCATGTGCCACCAGAGATTTCAACAAATGCAATGCCTAACTACTTAGTCAGGGGCAGGGACCTCTTTTCCCTTAGATTGTCAAATTTTAAAAAATGACAACAGCCAACACAGCAACAGCCATCTGGAGAGAATGAATCAAAAGTACACCTATTTTTTTGTCAGATTGTCAAAAAAAAAAGATATCTTCTGGTGGGCAGCAGCATTTTAGTCGTTAGTTTCCATGTGCTGTGGGACAGAAAAGGCTGGGAACCAGCGCCCCACCGCGCTGTCAGTCACACCGCTCAGCAGGTGTTGGCGCTCCTGGCCAGGCTTCTCCCTCGCATCAGACTGAGCCTAGAGCGGAGGCCCTGATATTCACCTCCAAACACGCAGGGTGGTTGATGAATGGATGAGTGAATGAATACCACAAACTCATGTTGGAGTGAACAATCCAGGAGGTTGCACAACCACGTGTCGTGTGCAGGGCCTGCATCTGAACATCTCTCCTCTCCCCAGCACTGCTGGCCTCCCTCTCCCTGGGTCCTTGCATTTGGACAGAAGTAGGAGAAGGTCTGACAGAGCCAGGCTCTGCCTTAGCGGAGCAGCCTGGTCCTGGCCATCCAAGTACTTAGCTGTATCCTAAAAATGAGTTTAAATGCTCCATCTATTCCCCCGGCCTTGGCAGGCTGCAGGCTCCAGCAGGAACCCCCAGGCCAGCCACACTGCAGCCATTAGCTCAGATTCCATTGTGGAGAAGGAAGCAAACATTTTCAGAACAAATGAAACAGAGAAATAAAAGAATTCTTAAGGGGGTCCTTAGGGTAGGATAGATCACTTTATCTAGAGAGATTTTCTCCAGATTTGGAAGAAGAGGGGAGAGGGAAGGCGGTATTACGGAGCAGGTCCCGCGTGGGGAGTGCTTTCACACATGCACTCGTTATGCGGTCCTTGCCAGCAGCGAGGGCTTGAGATCAGTGCATGTCAGTTTCCCAGACGGGAAGATGAAGCTCAGAGAGCTGGAGGAGGTGCTGCGGGCACCCAGGGCTTGGCAGCAGCTCTGACTCAGAGCCGGAGGGAGACTGTGGTGTCCTTCTGCCAGGAGGATGGCTCTGCCAAGTGACAGGCTCTAAAGGGATTCCCTCATTAAGATGAGGGAATGGCACTTTCCAAGGTCTTCTCTCAGCTAGGACAGCCTCCGGGTGGCTGGAGCAGGCAAGCGGTCCTGGCTTTCTTCTCCATAGCCCTGTCCTTAGGGGGGTCTTGCCTCCCACAGCCTGCTGGACCTCCCTGCCCCAAGGGACCAGTGGAGTACAAGTTTACACATTTACATACATTGTGGCTTTGGTTCATCCTTGAACTACTGACAGAATTGGAGCATCCAAGCAGACTTTACCAAACACTACAGGAAAAACAGATGAGAACAGAGGAAGCATAAAAACACTGGCATCAAAAGCATGGGCTTCTAATACCACCAGAGTGAGTCCAAATCACGGCTTACAGGATCCGCCCCTTTAAAGGGTCTCCAGGGTCCCCCTGCAGCCAACTTCTGCAGCCAAGCCGAGGCCAGGGTGCCCCAGAGGTGAGAGGAACGGCCAGGAGCATCCCAGCCCACTGGCGGTGGTAGTGGCTCAGGCTCACCGGTAAAGAGGGAAATGGGCAATAGTCACTGGGTCAGAGAGGAAGCACTGGGGATCAGGACAGCTGATGAGGGCCCTGGAGGGGCCCCCAGTGCCTGCAGTTCAGAGCAGAGGACTCATCATGCCCTCCTCCCACCAACCCCAACTTACCCTCTTAGCTTCTGCATCACCTTAGTATGTCCAGAAACCTTCTAGGGTCACCCCCTGTATTAGTCAAGGTTCACCAGAGAAAAACAAGTGACAGGAAGCGTATGTGTGTGTATGTGTGTGTGTGTGTGTGTTTGGAGACAGAGAGGCAAAGAGAGAGGTGGAGAGAGAGAGACATTCACTGTCAGGAATTGACTCATGACGTTCTAGAGGCTGAGTAGTCCCAAGATCAACAGTTATCGAGCTTGAGACCTAGGAGGGCTGATGGTGTAGTCCCAGTCCAAGTTTAAAGGCCTGAGACCCAGGAGGGCTGAAGGTGAAGTTCCAGTTTAAAAGCCAACAGGCCTGAAATTCAAGAGGAGCCAGTATTTCAGTTCAAGTCCAAGGCAGGAAAAGACAGATGTCCCAGCTCAAAGAGGTCAGGCAAGAGTGTGTCTCCCCTCAACACACAGGAGGTCAACTCTTCTGTTCTATTGAGGCCCTCCATGGATTCACGGGGTTCACCCACATCCTGAAGGGCAGTCTGCTTTACTCAGTCTACCAATTCAAACACTAATCGCATCGAGAAACACCGTTGCAGACACACTCAAAATAATATTTGACCAACTATCTGAACACCTGTGACTCAGTCAAGTTGGCATATAAAATTAACCATCACACACTTCGACTTGGCCTCTGCCCCTTTTCCACCTCCCACAACCCACATCCCCTGACCAAACCACCTGGTCTCACATCCCTATTTGCACACATCTCCCCCCACCCCTCTGGAACACTCTTCCCTTCCTACTCTCCCCTCGAACTCCTAGTCGCACATCAAGGTTCAGTGTGTGGGTGGCTGTCCTGACTCCCAGTCTGTCCTTCCCCTGAGATGTCAGGGCAGCTCAGTTCAGTGCAATAAGCATTCACCCAACACTGACTATGCTGTGTGTGTGCACTGAGAGGAAGCATGAGTCAGGGTGGGGTGCTGTTCCCTCTGCATCTACAGTAGTGGGAGAAGAAGTCACGGAAAAAGAATTTCCGAACAAAATGAGAGGCATCTAACCTAGCCCAGGGAGGCGAGTGGGGAGGAGTGCACTGGGGATCGTGGAGGAGAAGACTAATGAGGCGAATCTGGAAGTCAGATTAAGGACAATGAGTAGGAAGGAGGCTGGCCTTTCACTCTTGGAAAGCAATATAAACCAAGGTGCAGAAATGGGAGCACACCTGTCTGCCTGGAAGGAGAGAAGGAGGGAAGGAAGGAAAGAAGGAATGAAGGAAAGGGGGGAGGAAGGGAGGGAGGCGGGAGGGAGGGAGAATGCAGACAATAGTCTCATTTGGCCTTTGCCAAAGTTCAAAGAAAAGAGTAAGAGAGTCATTATATTTCCCACTTGACTGGTGGGAAAACTGAGGCACCAGGAGTTGAGTGATTTACCCAGTCTCGTGTTTCTGTCCTGGCTCCTTGCACAGGATCCCTCCTCTGAAGGGCTGCATGCTGCCCCTCTGCAGGAGACTCTCAGAGCCTGCTGCTGCCGCAGCCCCAGCCAAGACCTGCGTGGCTGCCCCAGTCTGGTCCTGGTTGCCAGCTTCTGCCCCCAGAGCTTCAGCAGCCACCGTGACTAAACTCTTCAAGGCAAGGGAGGGCCTCTGGAATACCCAGCTCTGCCTGCCTTTAGAGGTCACATGGCAGAGCCTTAACGTTCTCAAAACAGTAAGTGCTTTTCCAGGATTTTTCTCAGTCACATATTTGCATTTCCTTTCCAAAACAGGTGGGTTTATGCCAAATGTACCCCTAGTTTTCTTCCTCCTTCCTAGGCAGCCTTCCCCTTGCCTGCTGGCTGCACCTCCCTGTGTCCCAGACCTTCCTGCTCCTCAGTCTCCTTCCTGTCCTCTTCCCCACCCCCTGCCTCCCTCTGCCCCCTTTGGCATGGACAGCCCATCCGGCCAAGTCCCAAGTCCACCATCTCAAACCTCCTGGCTCTGCCATAGTATTCACCTGACCCTCAAAGAACTGGCTGTGAGACCCTCACTTCTCAAGACACCCGGCTATGACTTCAGTGTCGCCCTGGCTGCCCCTGCCAGCCTAGGACAGAGCAGGGCCAGTGGGGGAAGGCTGTCAGCAGAACGCGTTGCCAGGGAGCGGGCTATGCAGCGTGGTCTCTTTGTTTCATCTAGTAGAACTGGCCACGTAACTAACTCCTCTCTGCAGAGCCTACTGCTCCCTGAGCTCCCTTTACACTATAATTTTACATTTCAGGGACATTCTGAGGCCACATCTGTTCCAGCAGCATGTTCAGGCTGCATTCCTGCCACTTGCCAGAGGGACCAGGGTTCGGAATCAGTATCCACCTCTTTGCATCCCAGAGTTGCCCATCCCAGAGGTTAGCCCACTTGAGCAGGGGAAAGCCCTTCCCACCCTACATTCAGGGTCTCTGCCTAGCTCTTGTCCTGAGTCAAGACCCAGAGGAGGTGGCCAGAGGCAGCAGGGGAGACAGAGGACTGGACCTCACTGAGCTCCCACCCTCCCCAACATGACCGTTTCATGTCACAGCAATGGGAATCTTTGGAGTTCTGTACTTCCTCTCCAGCAGAGCTCCCAGGAGGACCACATCCCTCATTTTGGCCGCCCCTTCTAAGTAAGGAATATTTCTTGGGGTTTTTATTCAGCCTTAAGGACCCAGTAGGAACTTGCAGGCACTAACAGTGGGTAAATACCTAAGCAAAAGCATTTGAGGGAAGAGGGAGGCCACAGAGGGCTGTCCTTGTTCCAGGTTACGATTACGTGGCTTGTTCTCTGCTTGATTTTTTTTTTTTTTCTGGAATTGTACTTTGACCTTAGAGGAGTGAAACAGGAGAGAACACCATGTGCTGTGCATACCAGCAATGAGTTTAAGGGAGTCGCAGTTAACCCTTCAAAAAACCCATTTCGCTGCGCTCTCGTGAGTGAGTCAGGCAGCGGTAGGATGCTGACCATATAAGTGGACATGATGAGTCTTCGCACTGTGTTGTGTTCTTGTATTTGCTTTGGCTGCCAAGACTCAGCCAAGCCTGCGGCTCACCTCCAGCAATGCCCAAGTCACCACCTTTACCCTCCCTGCGCCTCACCACTGCACCATCTCTCCCTCTCTCCCACTTGCTTTTCTTTTTCTTTTTTTAAAAGATTTTATTCATTTACTTTCACAGAGAGGGGAAGAGACAGAGAATGAAAGGGAAAGAAACATCAATGTGCAGTTGCCTCTCACATGCCCCCAAATGGGGACCTGGCCTGCAACCCAGGCATGTGCCCTGCCTGGGAATCGAACCTGAGACAGTTTGGTTCACAGGCTGGCACTCAATCCACTGAACCACACCAGCCAGGTCTCCCACTTGTTTTTCTATGAACACAGTGATGGACAGCAGGCAGGGTCATGGCTGCCAAAATGCAGGGCGGCCCGGGGCCAGCTCACAAGACCATTCCTGGAACTCACCGCACTTCCCGGGAGGACTCCTTTCCCTCCTGCTCTGCCGTATCCTGAGGCAGGGGTGCACAGTGAACCAAGCTCAGCCCCTCTGCCGGCATGGCCCTCAGTTCTCCTCCATCATTTATTTCCTCTTTTCTTCTCTAACCTTGTATGGCACAGTAAATTCTTCACAGGCCAAACAGTGCCTAAAACACCCAGAGGGGGATAACTGGAATAGTCCACCCTTAGGGCCCTGCCGGCCACCTTTGGTTCACGTCTGTCAAGCTTCTGAGCCCCAAGAAAAAGCTATGGCAGGGAGGCTTCCAGGGCCAGCCAGAGAAACATGTCCCCACCTCAGCGCAGCGACAGCAACATCCATCACCCTGTTGTCACGGACCCATCAGTGGAAATGACTAGGAGGTACGCCTCGGGGCCCAGAGGGCTTCTAGGTTCTGAGCTGCAGCATGGGATGCTCAGGAGAAAACACTGAGGAAAGAGGGAGATGGTCAAGGTCAAGGGTTCTCCTATACCTTTCAAGCTATACCTGTTTTGAAAACCAATTGCAGTGAGGGAGGATACAAGGAATATTTTTATTTGATGTTTACTTGTTCCATATCCACATATGATAATAACTTGCAACTTGTATATATCTAGTGGTGGGTTTGTGCCAAAGCTACCCCTAGTATGTGTGTGCATGTATGTATATACGTGTATGTATATGTTATATAGTATATATTATATATTACATATGTGTATATATATTAACAGACATGGCCTTTAATATGCTGTTGTACATTCTGAACCTCTAGAATGAGAATAATGTATATCTTTATTATTTTACAGAAAAATAAGCCAAGTTGCAGATAATAAACATGATTTCCCAAAGTCATAGATGTACCCAGTGTCCAAACTGAACCTGTGACCTAGGCTCCCTGACATCCGGCTCAGAAGCACAGCAAGCCCCACCATCTCCTTGCCTGAGGAAGGCAACTCAGATCTCTGTGTCTGTAGCTTCCCTGGCTCACCATTCAGGGCCTGGGAACCCCAGGACAGCAGAACGCGGGTATGGAAAAGTCAGACAGAAATACAGAAATACAGAAAGGAGAGCAGGAAGCCAGGACTTGGAGACCAGAGGCAAATTTCTGCTGAGTTATTAATTCTGAATTGTGCTTCCCCTCCCAGACGTATTTGCTGCCAATCAGCAAGGAGATTTGCTATGTCCTTGCTCACTGAACACATTCCCATCTTCCATGGGACAGAGTGGGTCATTACAGGGGAACATGGATGAATGGGGTATATTTTCTGGTCTCAAGAAGGTCATTCAAATGAGGAAGACAGATAGGACTTTGACAAAACCCACTAACAGTCCCCCTTATATTAATCATCTCCCTCTTTCTTAGAAATACAACTCTTAATTCTAGCTGGGATTAAAGATCATATTTCCCAGGCTTGCCTGGAGCTCAAACCAAAGGCACAAGCAGAAGAGACATGTGTAATTTCTAAAGAATGCGCTTAAAAGGAAGGAATGTGCCCCTTTTAACCTTTCCTGCCTCCAGCTGGCTGGGATGTGAACATGAAGGCTGGAACGCCAGCAGCCACCTTTGCCCTTGAGGTGACCCTTGGAGTGGAACCTGGATGCAGTAGAGCACAGAAGAGAGAGAGTCTGGACCCTGACTCCATGGGGCACCTATCAGCCCTGGATTCCCTGCCTCCATGCTTCCCATTTATGAGAGGGAGAGTTCAACCTTGTTTTAGATGCTATTATTCTGGAACTTTCTGTTACACTGAGTTAAATAGAATCCTGAATAATAAAACACCCAACAGACAAGCCAGACTTGAATAAGAGCTAGTGGCATGCTGGATATGACTGTCTTCACCTGAGCAGGTTAAAAAACGAGACATCGCTGAGCAAGTGTGTGAGTGAGTCTCTAAAATGAAGTCAGGTTTCCTCCAGTCACCAAGAAAGGTGAGGTGCTCAAGGCAGGGAGACAGGAAAGTACAGGGTTTATCCAAGGAAGAGAGAGTCCCTGAATTGTGACGAACCCCCTGAGGGGTCGGGCCTTCCCGTGGCCATCCAGTTGATGCTCAGGGGTGCAGCCTGGACGCCCAGCACCCGCTCCTCGCTGAGTGAGCATAGTCCCGGTGCCTTTCTGCCTTGCAGCTGTCCCTACAGCTGTGGTGCCTGTTCTCACAATATCCTCTCAAGTCCATGGGGAATAAGCTGCTGGGCAGGGCAGGGTGGGGCTTCAGGAAGAGCTGTACCTGCTGTGCCCCCATCCAAAAGTTTAGGAAGGAATTTCTGGGCTCCAGGTAATTTGGGCCTGGCAAAGAAAACTGCTCTCCCAAGCACTCAAAGGACTGAGAGTCTGAGATCCCAACACCAAGGCCTCCATCCCTGTATCAGTGACTCGATGTTGCGTAACAGCTACTCCCATCCTAGTGGGTTAAGACAATGTATTTCTACTGATTCTGTAGGCTGGCTGGGCTCAGCTGAGTAGCCCACTTCCTGCATCACTGACTGGAGGTATTCACATGGCTGCAGTCCTGGGGAAGCTGGATTCAGGGCTGGGTGACCCCAAGTAGCCTCATGTACCCATCTGGTTAGCATTTCTGCCAGACCAGGCCTTTGGTTTCATGATATTTCTCTAGAAGGACAGCTAAATGCCTTTTCAAGGTGGTTTAAGGCCCCTAGAGAGAGGGGGAAGTAGACTGCAAGTTCTATTCCACCTCATGCTATTGCCAAAGCAAGGGCCACAGCCAGCTTAGATTCAAAGGGAGGTGAAACACACTCTGCTTCTTGCTGGAAGAAATGGCAAAGTCGCATTGCAAGGAAGCAAGAAAGCGTGCACAAGGACAGGATTTTTGTGGCGATCTTTGCAAACAATCTACCACTGTCCACGCTTGACCATATGATTCACACCCCTTGAATGTGCAAAACACATGGACCTCTGTCCCCCAAGTCTAATCCTCATCACAGAATCTGCCTGAAGTTCAGAACTCATCAGATCAAACCCAGAGAGAGATGAGGATCCTCAGGTCCCACTGCTCAGATGCAGCTGATACAGAAACGTGTGAAGCAAAAGGACCAGTTGTCTGCCTTCTACACGGCCAACACGCAGTGTGAGTGGGATGGCAGCCCGCAAACCAGCGTCCTTACTCTCCACCAGTCTCTCCTAATAATCTCCATGCTGTCCTCCCTGCCTCTGTTGGCCACGTGCTTTAGGTCTTGGTTGGGCAATACTCCACTTACAGGTCCCAATTTCTGGAGGCTAGAACAGAGCTGACTCAGGTGAGGGAGAAGCAAAATGTTTGGCAACCCTGGGGACTATGATACTTTGAGAGGAAGAAATAATACTTGATTGTATTAGCTGGGTTCTCCAGAGAAACAATAAACAATATACTCAAAGAGATTTATTGAGAGGGATTGTTTCACATGATCATGGTGGCTAATCTGCCCTCTGCAAAATGGAGACCCGAGAGTGCCTGTGGTGAAATTCCTGTCCAAGTTAAAGTCCTGAGGGAGAACCAGAGAAGCAACTGGTGTTAAGTCCCAGTCCAAGGGCAGAAGACGACTCAGGTGTCTGCTCACGCAGGAAGGAGGAAAGTCCACAGGGGCCTGGGTGAAGCCCTCCCATACTGGGGAGGCCAGGCTACCATACTGAGTCCACCAGCTCACATGCTAATGTCACCCAGAAACACCCTCACAGACACACCCAGAAAACATGTTTAGTCTGGGCCCCACTTGGCCCAGTAAGTTGACACCTAAAATTAACAATCACGCAATGAATTTGTGGATCTGGTTAAAGAGATTTCCAGGCAGAATGAGAAAGTGCCATTTAACTTCTTTCAATTATATAAAGTACAAGAAGAGAAAGATGAATAAGAAATGGTTTTCAAGAAAAAATTTAAAGAGATGTAGACAGCCCAAGGTAGTCTCTCCAGCCAGCAAAGATTCTAATGTGAAAAATGGCCTCACAGTAAAGATCCAATCAAGAGTGTGGCCATAAGCCCCTTTATCGAGCATTCAGGAAGACTGAGGACAACGCACTGTAGACCATTTCAGCACGACGGGAGGACTTCTAAGAATCTCAGAGCACCGCCTCGACCTGCAGCCCAAGACAAAGAAAGGCCTGCCCCAGAAGAACTGGTGGGCATGGACTTTACCAAAGGGAGCGGGCAGTAATCTCATACATAGAAAACTCACGACGTTTTTAAAGGGCATGTATCAATTCCTACTAAACTGACAGTGACGGTTCACAGTGAAAAGGGGCCTCTGCCCACCTCCCAACTTCCTACAGGAAGGAAGCAGATTTAAAAAAGCTTCTCAGTTACGAGCATGGGCCAGTTCTCATAGAAAAGGCGAGGTCTCAGGGCATAGCATCAAGAGTCCAAAGGACAAAGCCAAAAGCACAGAGGACAGAGACAGAGCTAAAGGGATCAGGGATGAGAAAGCCACCCTGAGGGCAAAGATCTGAGCTCTCGTCTAGGGAACCCTCAAGCCCCTGGAGCTGGGGAGGCTGGCAGCAGGAGTTTGGCTGAATTTCAGAATTTTATGGACCAGTGCATGTCTCCCATTCTTCAGCCTTTTGCTGCGACTGTCCTTTCTCCACCTCTCCATTATGTATTTGTGCCTGGCACAGGGAGTGCTGGATGGCAGATCACTTATCTTTTTAATTCTCAGTTCTCTTCATCACTGGTAGCAGCAACTACGGGGCCTCATCTCTACCTGGACCTGACGCAGAGCAAGATCAAGGGCATCAGCTCAGACCCTCTGACAGTGAGGCCTCGGGGACCTTGTGAATGGAATGAAACGGAAGTGGCATTTTAGAACCTTTGGGCCCAGGCATTCTAATGTCTTGCAGCTTCTCTTTCACTCATGAGTCAGCACATGAAAGAGTCCAAGCCATCTCGATGAAGAAGCCAAGCAGAGAGAATCGAGATGCCCAGCCAACAGCCAGCACCAAGACAGGTTAAGACAAACACTCCACCATCAGAGCAGGGCTGCCTGGGAGGCTGGCTGCTGCTGCACGGCCATAACAAGTAATAAATAGTTGTTGTTTCCAGTAAGTTGTTGTTTTCATTTGAACCAGTAAGTTTTGAGGGGAGGGGAAGGGTGTCACACGGGATTGTATTCTGACATCATCCTCCTGGCCATTCTGTATTCTAAACTGTCTGCCCGGTTAGATGGAGAAAGAGCAGGCACAGAATGCCGTTCGTAGAAAGGGCCTCTGTGGTACTAAGAGAAAGGACTTCACCATGTGTCCCTCCCAGTGGGCTGAGACAGTGCCATGTCATGCTAGAGAAGTCAGAAACGGTCCAACATACTCCCTGTACGGAAGAGGGCACGGATACAGAAATTTGTCCAAGAAGCACCAGCAGGGTGCATATTTCTAATATCCTTGTAAGTCCAAGTTTACAGGAAATCCCAAACTAGAACCTTAGACTCTGACTTTTCTTCTTTATTTTATTGTTGACACTATTACAGATTTCCCCATTTTTCCCTCCTTTGCCCACCTTCACCCTCACCCCCTTCCCTCTGGCCATCCCCACACTGTTGTCTGTGTGTACAGGTGATGCATATGTGTTCTTTGGCTAATCCCTTCCCCTTCTTTCATCCAGTTCCCCTCCCCTCTGACAGGTGTCAGCCTGTTCCATGTGTCCATCCCTCTGTTTACATATTGTACATTAGTTTATTTTGTATATCAGATTCTACATATAAGTGAGATCATATGGCATTTGTCTTTCTCTGACTGGCTTACTTCACTTAGCATATTCTGAGTTAGGGTTCTTATTAGTAACCACATGGCTTCTGCAAGAAACCCCCTTGTGAGAAAAGTGGAACATTAAAAAAATGTCCATGTATTCTTCATCATTTAGGAATGTACTTGACTGAGAGTCATCTAAATCAATGATGACTCTCTAGTCATCTAAATCAATGGTCTTTCAACCAACCAATAGTGGTTGAAAGAAGTAGGGTCTGTTTCCTCAGGTAACAAGATGCTTGGAGGGGCAGACGGTCCGGGGCAGTGCAGCTGCTCACAGCTGTCAGCAGGGAGCCCGGCTCTGCCCACCACTGTGCTCTGTCGTCTCTAACACATGGCTCTCATGCACATCCTCCCAGATGCAACAAACAGCCACACTTTCAGGCGTTGCATCCCTGCTACTTGCAGGAAGCAAAGAGGTTAATATACAAGACAGAATCTTTCTTCTTACAAGGTTGATGTTTTATCCAGGAATGTCAGCCCTCCCTGGGATTTCTGCCAATATCCAGGTTCCACAATACTGTCACATGGCCACCCTAGACTTGTTTGGGTGGCCATGTGACAACAAAGGCTAGAAATTGAGGGTTTTTCTTTCTAGAGTCTGTCTGATGGAAAGATAAGAGAGAAGAAATGAAATGGGTCTCAGTGACCCACCCGTGGTATCTGTCACACATCTTTCAAAAGAGAGAAAACAAAGCAAGGAGAAGGTATAGGCTACCACCTAGTGCTCTGCCTCCTCGTGTCTGCTCTCGAACCCTCCTGTGGCCGGCCAGGTACTTGGATGAGTAGCTTGGCCTGCCTCCAAACCAGAGAGAAAGAGAAAGAAAGTGAGGGGGGGAGGGCAGGATGGGGCAGGTAGAAACGCCCAGAGCACAGAGAACTCCTGAGAAAGGCCTCCAGCATGCACAGTATTAATGCCCTGTGGATTCGTGGGATCCCATGCATTATGCATGTGCCAATAAATCATCATTATGTTGGGAGTAAGCAAAGAGACTACTCAATTTAGAATAAATTTCTAATTAACCTAAATTATACATGCTGGTAAACAGGGCCCTTTTGTAAAATAAGAAGCTCTGTCTGTCTGGAACATCCATCCCAGATCTCTGGGGCAGAATACAATTTAAGAGGAAATCTCCGCCATCAGAGCTTCGTTTTTCACATCATTCTCTAACGACCCCATCCAGCATCCAGGGGCCTGGCTGGACCCAGCTCCTCATCAGTGCTGCTCAGGAGAAGCTCAGAAACTCTGCTTCTTGGCATATGGTTAACACGTGTGAATATAGAGATGAAGTGTTACCGGAGGGACAGATAGAAGCTCAAGATAGATCTACTATAAAAACAGAAATGGAGGAAGACAGCCAGCTGGGGAGCCAGCTACCATCATTGAATAGTTAATGAGGCCGACAATGAGAACACACGGAGTTCTGGATGAGGGCTGGAAATTAGCTGCGTTCCAGCCCAAGGGCCTCGAGCCTGGCTTGGGGGCCAGTTCTGGGGCAGAGGCTCAAGTCCAGGGGAAGATAGAACCACGAATACTCTCTCGTGATCCTTTCCTGTTTTAGGGAGTTGAAAAGTCACAGTTACCTGGAAAGCCTCGTTGTACAGAGAGCATCACTTCCAATTTGTCAACTTCAAGGTCATGAGGCAGGCAGGTATCTAGTCCATTAATTCCCCCCAGCACCTCAGCTCCCAGAAAGCAACCACAACCCACCATCAACTAGATGGCACTCTGTTCACAGTGGCGAGCCAGGCAATGGACCAATGGTGGTGCCAGAAGCTCACTGTGGCCCACCCCGCCCCCCAAGCAGCCAGCAGGCGCGCTGAGGCAGCCAGACACTTAGCGCTGAAAGTTAATGAACAGGGAGCCGGTAGAAGGAACACTGCCCAGGTCAGGAGACATGACTTCTCATTTCAGCTCTCTTGCTAATTGGCCATATGAACTTGGAAAGATCAGCCCCTCCACCTCCCTGGGCCTCAGTCTCATCATTTATAAAGTGAGATGGCTGAACTAGAAGCTGTGTTTTGAAATTTTGTTTAAAAGCAGGACCAATGTTTTCTCCAGAGGGTTGATTTCAAGGGGACCAGTCCGTAAAACAGATAAAAGTAAAGCTGGTCCGTTTGCACAGCAGAAGGACCCCAGAGTTAGGATGACACAGCCCACCCAGAATATAGTTTAGAAAACACTGAAATAGGATCCCCCCCTAAGCTCTGAGGAGTCTGGAGGTCCGCCAGCCCTGCTCTAACACAAAACATGTAGCTACGAGAATGGAATAGACTTACGGCCCAGCACAAGGTCAGGTTCCAACCAGCAGACCAGATGAGCTGAGCAGACAATCTTCTCTGGGTTCAAAGGTTAGAACGACACTAATTAATTACCGATAGAGGCAGTGCCGGGCTTCACCTGGCTAAGATGAGAAATCGTGTGCGAGAGATTCCTCATCCAGGAAGATGGTCCATCCCCAGGTCCTCGCCGCTCCTGGGTCCAGGTCTCTGTCTCAGTACCCCAACGTAGTGACACACGACAGCACTTTCTGTGATAAAGGAAAAGCTCCGATTCTCTGCTGTTGATCGAATGACTGGCCATTGTCCCCCAGTGTGGCTACTGAGCACTTGAATTGTCGCTCTTTCAACTAAAAAACTGAATTTTTTAATTTCATTTCATTTAAACAGACACTCGGAGCTACGGGCTACCCTATTGGACAGAACAGCCCTAATGATCTGTATTTCCTTCCTACATCTGCCTTTTCTCCACCCTTAGTCTGTTGAATTATCACCGTGAACCCCACTCAGAAGGCAGGCGTGTGAGTGCTGTTGCCCACTCTCGACTACCAGGACCCACTGAGTCCCCCAGGCTCTGGCTAGTCCACATGTGGTCCTCAGGCCAGCAGCATCAACAGCACCCAGGAGCTTGTCAGAGATGCAGAACCTCAGGCCCCACCCAGACCTGCTACATCATAATCTGTATTTTAACAAGAACCCCGAGAGCCTGTATGCGCATTAAAGTCTCAGAAGCACAGTTCCACCCCACTGAGTTAAGCAGGGCACATGGGAAAACTGAGGCCCGGAAAATGTTCACACGGCCAAGAATGGTTTGAGAGAGTGGTTTAATGCATATCACCTGATTTACAGTCATTGGATTCAGAGTCACTCTATTTATCCGTCCTTTGCACCTGCCCGGGAGGAGCCATTAACAATTTTCTAACAGGAGCCATTTAGCCTTCCAGACATCCTGCTTACCCATCACCACTGAACTGTTTGCACTTGAGTTCAGCCATTAACGAAGCTGTTTAGCATGAACAGAAGGCAGTATCCCGGCCCCCAGCACAGAGCCAGTGCAGCTAGAACAGTGCTTTGCAACCTCGGAGGTACTTCAGGGGCTTTGCAAATAACTGATGCTTGTTATGAACATATATAAATATTTTAAAGTATAATGCCAAACAGCAAAAGCATGGAAAGGTGCAATATCACAAGTTCCAGTACATGGTAGACCTCCAACAAGTCATCGCGTGATGCCAGGTCCAGCGTCTGTGCAGGCCTCAGAACCGTTTCTGCCATCTGTGACAAACACCAAAACTTTTGGTAAAAGCATCGTCGATTAGGAACGTGCTGTTGCTTTGCGGTCTTTGTTCGTGTTGTTTTGTGTTGTTAAACTTAGATCTTCCTGGGACTCCCTGTGTGAGGTTAGCAGGGAAACACAGCCCACCCCATGCGTGCCATGGCTGGTCCGGTGGGGGCCAGGCCCCGGGGCTGCAGCCAGAGCCTCCTCTCCTCTGGGGCGGAATCTCTGCACAGCCACAGCCAAACAGGGACTCACAGTGTCACCATGATATCGTATGGTGGTAGTTTAAGTGCTTCTGATAATTTATGGGTGATTGATTGTAACCGGTATTTTTGGTCATTTTTATTGAGGTAAAATTTGCATACAATGAAATGTATGTATCTTAACAGTGTAATCAATAGTGTTGACATAAATGTATACGTACATGTGGAAACAACACCCAAATTAAGTATAAGGAGTTCCCTAACATCCCCCTCCAATTAATCCTCACCTCCCTGCCCCTGATTTGTTAGCCAAGATGAGTATTTCTCTGTTCTCGAACTTCAGGGAGATGGAATCACACAATATGTCCTCATTTGTGTCTTCTTTCACTCAGCATAACGCTTCTGAGATTTATCTGTGCTGTTAGCTAGACCCATGCTTACTTGAAGTTTTTCATTGCTGAGTAGTATGCCCCTGTATGAAAGTGTCAGATTCTGTTTACCCACTCACTTGGATGTGGACCCACGGCTTGCTTCCAGTTTGGGGCTATTATGGAGAAAGCTACTTACTATTCATCACTTATACAAGATTTTTGTAGACATATGTTTTCATTTCTCTTGGATGAATACCTAGGAATAAAATTTCTAAGTCATAGGTGAGATGAAATGTTTAACCTTGTAAGAAATTGTAAATAGTTTTCCAAAGCACTTGGAACACTGCCACCAACAAAGTACAAGAATTCAGATGGGTTCACATCCTTGCCAGCATTTGGTGGTATCAGTCTTGTTTCTCTTATCCGCTCTGCTAAATAAAAAGAGGTGACTAGTTACATTTAATGTTTCCGTTTTTGTTTGTGGAACTTCTTTTCCCGTACATACTGGCCATTTGCATATCTTTTTTGGTGAAGTATCTGTTCAAGTCTTTTGCTCATTTTCTGAAGTCTTGCTTATCATTCTATTCCTGAGGTATTACAGCTCTATTTTATATTCTGGATACAAGTTCCTTTTCAGATGCCTGTATTATGAATATTATCCCCCAGCTTGTGGCTTGCATTTTTAATTTATTAATGGAATTTTCAGTTTTTGATTTCTGAAAATGCAAATGGTGTTCCAAGTCTTTACTGTTTTGCTTTGGTATAGCAACTTCTACTCTTCACGTTCTAAGTCTGGAGTTACGTTTACAAAATAAAGGCAGGGGTCGGGGAGGGATGACTTGTCAGAGAACAGGGAATGTTTAGGTTAGGGACACTGTTCTGTATGATATGATAATGGTGGGTACATGTCATTCTACATTTGTCAAAACCCATAGAGCGTACACCACCAGTAGCGAACCCAGGATGGCCTATGGGCAATAATGTGTCAGTGTAGGTTCATGGACTGCAACAAACACACACCTCTGGTAGAGGATGTTGAGGGGCATAGGGGAAGCTGTAAAGAGGGGGTACCGGGGAGGCTGTGAGGAGGGGCAAGGGACTCTCTGTACCTTCAGCTCAATTTTGCTATGAACCTAAGAGTACTCTAAAAAATAAAGTCTATGCAAAAAATAAAGGAAACTATTACCATTTGCAACCACATATATATATGTAGATTTTTATAACTGTTCTCATTAACTGACTTTATAACAAGCGTTAAACATTTTTCCCATAAAGTAACAGTTCCAACTATTTTATATATCAAACTTCCCATTACACTTCATATGAAACCTTCTGCTATTAAAATAAAACATTTTTAAGAAATCCAAAAAGTATAGGTATGCGTGGGTTACAGTGCCACTCAGCACACTCTGATTTATTATAACACATGTATTCATTCCCTTAATGTTTGCAATTCTCTGACCAACCATCAACCAATGAAAACGCTTCTACACACACACACACAGTGCGCCTTCCCCTGTAATTCAATTGTAAACGCGAAGGGCAAAGGCTCCAGGAGGGCCCTGCAGTCTGATAGGTTTGCATGGCTCTGTGGCCTTGGGTCCCTTGTGAAGTCAATTGGTGCCAGTCATTTATGGCCTTGGAAGTCCCTTCATGCCTCCATGAGTGGAACCACTGGGTCCCAAGGCTCCAAACTTCTCACCAGGGTGGCTGAGCTCTCCTGGCTGGGAAAGCCCTCTCAGCATGTCTTCGGTATACTGGGGAGACACTGACTGAGGACCAAATGGTGGTAGAAGTGCACCTCAGTGAAATCCCGGGGTCTGCTACCTCAAAAAATCTCCTGGGACTCACCAAAGTATGACTTTCCCAAAGACAGGAGCTGCTATTTTACATCAGAAATATATTCTAGAACCAAAGGAAAGGAAATTGAATAAAGACAATATCACTCTTGCAAATTCCCTAAAATTTCTATGTACCAACCATACTTAAATTTAAAATTTTTTAAATTTTTCATTAAGTACATTATGAAATACTTATGCAATATTTGAAGACTATAGCTCTGTTTATTATAAGTACGAATGTATACTATATACATACATTGTTTTATATATGTATTTATATACATACATATCTATTATACATAATATGCACATATATAAATTGTTTCTATGTATACATAAATGTGTACACATGCATACATAATCAATAGAGTCAGGTGAGGAAGATGTAGGGAATGAAAACTCTCATACCTTGCTGATGAGACTATAAATTTTGGTACAACCACTTTGACAGGTTGGCCTGACCTAGTAAAGTTGAATAGGCAAGTACCCTACATCCCAGAAATTCCATCCTAGGAACAAGTCCCAGAACAAGTCATAAACTCCTTACTTGTCCACCAGGGACCATGAAAGAATGCTCACACCAGCATTGCTCACAGTGGTAAAAAATCGTGCACCCCACCAGTGTCTGTCCCCAGGAGAGCTGACTGACAGACAACGGGCTGGGCATGCACTGGAAGAGTGTGTGGCCGTGAGCTAGGTGGCTGTAGCCCACAGACCCAATGAGAGGCAAAGGGAGGAAGACACCACAAAATGCACATAGCAGAGCTGCATGTATGGGGTTGGCCAAAAAGTTCATTCGGTTTTCCCACATTCTGGCTCTAGTAGTGCTTAGTTTTCTTTAATGTCACTTGAAACAACTTTGTTAGATTGTATTGTGACAGCAGTCATATCAGTGTGCATTAAAAAACTCATCAAAATTGGTGAATTTGGGGGTAGCCATTTTATTATTGAAGATGGAAGAAAATAAACAAAATTTTTGCCATATTATGCTTTCTTATTTCAAGAAAGGTAAAAGATAGTGATCAAATCAAGACATTAATTGACAATAATCAACACTATACCACACAGGAGATAGCTAACATATTCAAAATATCTAAATCAATAAAGTTATTGGAGACAATAAAAAATGTGTCTTTATTTGTATGGATAAAACCATACAGACTTTTGGGCCAACCCAATATATAAATGTAAAAAACACACAAGACCCAACAATCTAACATTTAGGAACATGTGAATGGATGGACAATAGGAATATGTGAACTACCCAGAAAAAGCAAGGGATGGTGTTTGCCTTGGGGAGAGGGAAGGGAGTGTGATGGGGAGGGAACGTTGGAGGCTGGAAGGCGCAGGTGCTGATCTGCTTCTTCACCTGAGTGGAGGCTTCCAGAGCCAATTTTCTTCTTTAAGTGTGTGTGTATCCTCTACACTTTTGACACTTTACAATGTAACATGGAAAGCCATACATGGTGGTGTACAGTATATGATAAAATGTCTCCATGTAAACTACAGCTCTCAGGGCTGTGTGCACTAGAACCACCTGTGACTCGGAGGGAAGGCTTGCCTTCCAGGATGCACAGGGACGGAAGCTGAGAGCAGCCAAGAACCCACACTCCCGGGCTCCTGCCACAGGTTTGCTCTGGAACATACACCCCTTATTTGGGACAGCTGCTTGAATCGGTAGTATTTAAATGGCTTTCCCCTGAAAGCGTGTTGGCACACTCTCTATAAATTCAATGTGCATATGGGAAAACCTCCTAGTGACAGGAATCCTGGTCCTCATAGCTACTCCGACAGCTGCTTATTGGCCCTGATGTGCGAGGTCTGCACGTGTTTCCAGCTGGGCATGGACTCAGGCCACTCAGGGACCTTATCCCTCCGCTGGCAGGTTCTGCTGGCTTAGGCCGCTCATACTTATATGCACACTAAATCGATTTCCTTTTCTTCCCTTTCTCCTGTTTCTGAATTTTCTCTTTGCAATGAGATACCCTCAGCCAGCAGAAAACTTCCTTGGAGCACAGGCTCCTTGAGGATGGGCATGGTCTTCTTGACATTTATACCCTCAGCCCTCCCTGCTCACAGAAGACATGTTCCACACTGTGGTGCTCTTCCCTCCTCTCTCCGTGCCCCGCCATCCCCTAGGCCCTATCCTGGGTGCTATCCTCTGCGCTCCATTCCCTTTGAATGCCTTCCTCCTATTTGCCCATTTTTTCTGTACCTTGCTACCCCCAATTGCATTCCCCACTTCCTGTAGAGCTCACTGGAACCTTCTGACTCCAGGTGGGGACTCCTTTCTCATTGGCCCTTCTCATTTCTTGAGACTCTATGTCAGTCTGCGTTAAATGCTTTCCATGCCTCAAAATTAAATCCTCACCACCCTACAGAGCAGGTGTTGTTGTCACATCTTACACAGGAGGGTCAGGACATGCAAAGGAATTGCAGTTTACCAACCTCAGGCACACTCCAACCCAGGGCTGACTGGCCCTAAAATCCATCCCACTGTCCTGCTTCTCACCATCTGTACAGAAAGCTCTGCTCTGCCCCAGTCCTCCTGCCCTCGGCCCCTGACCAGCCATGCACCACTAAACGCTCTGCCAGCAGACCTACCTGGCTGGCCCTGAAAAGCACCAGGTGAGTGGCTAGCAACAGCCACTCCTGCCACAGCTCGATCTCACAATGACATGCACCAGTCCGGGCCTCCAGGTGACCTGCACCTATTCTCAGATCTGTCGACACTGTAGAGTGCCTTCCTAAGGCAGACACAGCATCTCCTATAACTAGTGTTTCATTTCTGGAAGATAGGCAACAGAGCCTTTAGCCTTGGTCTGATCTAGTCAATCACCTCAATTTCTCCCAGTGGCTCTGGTCTTTTCCTTCCAATATGGTGTTCAAAATCAATCCAGTTTCTCTGCTGATCTGAAGCTCACATCAAACTCTTTTCTTTTAGACATGTGAATTATCGCAAATATGTCTCTTGGGCTCATCCCAATTCAGCTACCTGACTCACAGTGCTGACAGTTTTGTCTCTCAAAAAGGAAAGGATGTAAGAATGGAGCTGCTGCTGCGGACTTAATTCTGAACAAGAAGGAAGAACAAATTGGTGCAGCAGAAGTGACAGGAACCTTGGGAGAAAGGGACTGTGTCATGCTGGAGGTTGTTATTGTGAATGAAAGAAACATTGAACGCAGTCAGACGTGTCACTTTTGAAAAGCAGGTTTGGAAATGTTCAGATCAATCAGTGCCATGGACAGACTTCAGAAGAACAGCGACTGCCCTGGCTGGTGGCTCAGGTGTTTGGAGCATCATTTCTTACACTAAAAGGTCAAGGGTTTAATTCCCAGTCGGACACATACCCAGCTTGCAGGTTCAATCACAGGTCATGTAACAGGGTGCAGCCGGGGCGGGGGGGGAGACAAATAGGGATTTGTAATGGGGTCCAGAACTCGGTGTCCAGGAAATATTACAAAAATACATATATAGGATGTCCTCACCACCCCCCAAGTCTGAGCTGGGGATTGGGGCACATGGAGCAGGGCCATTGAGAGTTGTTTTGAATAGCAACAGTTTTGTAGATAATCTCTAGAATGGTCATTTAACATACCTATAACCTGTAACTGGTTCCATAGATATGTTAAACAGCTGTGGCCATGCTTTAAGCCAGGGGGATGGGGGTGACTTCAACCCCTGATGTAACTGGGAGGCAACTCCCCCTAGTTACAGAGCCTGTGTGAGAACTTGGAGATGATTGGCTCCACACCACAGGACCACACCTGCCTGGACTTACTATGGCAGCCCAGTAAAGCTGGAAAAATATGGGAATGCTGGCAGCTGTGGCCAATGTGGGAGGAGTCAGAAATGGTGCAGCAGGGGAAGAATGGTGCTGGGATTTAAGCCCAGGCACGGCAGCCATGCGGAGTCTTTTTGGGACCATGTGCCTTGGGCAGAGAAGAACCACAGACTTCTATTTCTTTTTCTGAGATAGGGGGGAAGGAAGGATTGTGTGTTTGTGGGTATTCTAAAGGACTTTTGGATCTCAATGAAGACATTAAGTTAATACTCTTAAATTTGTGTAACTCTTTAAATAAATAATCCCTTTCCTTTTCACCAATCTCTGGCATTGAAAGACATCTTTACCTGGTGGAGGACAAGGTGAACCTAGTGTACTGTGGGGACCCCCAGAGCACAAGAGTGGGTCCATTTGGTAATAGTATATCATTCGCACGCCCCAGGGTCTGTTCTGTAACAGTCAGAGCATGTATGAGAAGGCAACCAGTCTCTCTCTCCAAAAAAAATCAATGAAAAAAAATGTCCTCAGGTAAGGACAAAAGAAAAAAAATTTTTTTAATAAAAGTGACCATATTTCCAAACCAAAAGTCAGGAGGTATCATACACCAACAGACTTTATATGGCATCTGGTGCAGTGGGTACTCTGAGGAAAAGAATGCCAAAACAATAATTCTAGCATGCATTTCAATAGTCTATGGGAATAACAGGACAGATTGTCTAAAATTTGGATGTCTCAAATTTCATAACACTGACATACTAAAGGAAAACACAAGGTGGGGCAAAAGTAGGTTTATAGTTGTTCATCTAGAAAATAATACAGTAATTAATAAATAATAATGCAAGAATAAATTGCATTTCATGTACTCACAACTGTAAACCTACTTTGGTCCCACCCTGTATGTTGGGAAGCCTAAAACAAGAAATTCTCAGGATTTAATTATAATTGATGCTAACTAAAAAGGCATGGAGACATCTAAAGAAACTGAGACACCTGTGCAGGGAGCTCTTTGTGAACGTAGCTTTCAAAGGATGTAAGGAGAAAAGTGTAAGGAAGGTGTAAGAGAAAGGATGACTTTGAAAAACAGAGTCAGCACCTACTCTAGTTACTTAAAGGGCCCTGGCCAGCTGGTTCAGTTGGTTGAGCATTGTCCCAGACACCGAAAGGCCATGGGTTCGGTCCCTCGTCAGGGCATATATGGGAGGCAACCAATCGATGTTTCTCTCTCACATGCCTTTCTCTCCCTCTCCCTCTCTCTCTCGTCACTAAATGTATACTTGAGTGAGGATTTAAAAATTAACTTAAAGAAAGGAACATATTATGACATAGCAGTTCATTAGGCAGATGGGCTCCAGGCTTGGTGTGAGAGGGCCGCTTCCTGGGACCTCCTCAGTCCTCCCTCCCCTGAGTTCTGGCTTCACCCTGAAACTGGATGATATGGTCATCCCTCACCCAGTCACTGGCAAGAGCTGTTCCATAAAATCATAGCAGAATAATCATCTAGGATAGAATACCTGTTGAGGCCTCCGTCAGAATAATCACTACAAATGGACTCCTTACCAGGGAGAAATGCCAGCGTGGAATATGTTGATAAGAGCAGTGTCTAGAGGTCACAGCTGATAATGAGCTGGGTGACATTGGAAAGGACAGCACAAATGTTCTCCTGTATACATTTGTATTAATAGGACAAAGAAGCACCCTGCTTGGGGCCAACAGTGCAATGTTGGCCAAAGACACAGGACAGGCACTGCCACTCAGTCCCTGCGTTGCCTCTGTCTTCACCGGAAATGGAGCAACCATCGGCCAGAACACATTACTCAGGAGGCAGCTAGAGATGGCGAAAAGTGCCCCCAGACTTGCTTGGTGAGTTCCAGGTTTAGACTCAGACCGATTTCATCACAGGCCACTGAAAAAACCTATAAGTGGGCGTAGAGCACTTCTAATGGTATATTTAAATACTCAAAGAACAGGGAGACAAACAATCTGATTTTCTAAAAGACTTCAGGAAAAGCTATGACTCATTATCATGGATCAACAACTTTGCTCTCCCCTGCATCTTTCCCAGTGGCTGACAAAAATGTCCTGCTACCTCTCATCCTCTGAAAACCCTCCTTTACCACTCACCTCTCTCCAGCCGACAGTCTTGTCTCTGCCCCTCTTCAAACTCCCACAGGAATTTACTATACATAGTGCTCTTGTTTTGTTTTCCCCCTCTGTTCACATCTTTTTTTTTTTAATCCTCACCTGAAAACATTTTTTTTCATTGCTTTTAGAGTGAGAAGAAGGGAGAGAGAGAAACACTGATGCAAGAGAGAAACATCAATAAATTGCCTCCCATACACACCCCAACTAGGGATCAAACCTACAACCCAAGCATCTACCCTGACTGGGAATCAGACCCACAATCCTGTTGAGCAGGGTTGTCCAATCCATGTCCTGCAGGCTGCATGAGGCCCAGGATGGCTATGAATTTGGCCTACCACAAAATCGTACATTTACTTGAAACATTATGAGATTTTTTGTGTGTGTGATTATGTGTTGCAATGTATTTAACGTGTGGCCCAAGACAACTCTTCTTCCAGTGTGGCCCAGAGACACTGAAAGGTTGGACACCCCTAGTCCAGGATGGTGCTCCAACCAACAGGGCCACACCAGCCACAGCCCTCTGTTCACTGCTCACCAACCCACCTCAAGCTCGCTCTGCATCACTACCGCCTGAATTCCCCATTCCTCTATCTTGTTTGCTCTGAGTCTCACCGGCACTACATGTGGTTGCCCAGAACCTCCTTCCTAAACGTTCTCCCCTCCTGACTGCCACAAACCTCCAGTTTCTGGGATTTCCTCTTACTTGACAGGATCTGTCTTCTCTCTTCTCTTCTGTCCTCTCTTCTCTCCTTCACTTTTTCTTTCCTGCTGTCTGACATCCTATATGACATTCTCAAACATTCTGTACTTATGTCTACTTTTATCTCGCTATATTCTCCTCAACCCCATGGCTCAGTCCTATGTATACAATAAATATTTCAAAATTTCTACCTCTAACCCAAACCCTTCTTTTGGGTTCCAGATTAATACATTCAACAGCCCAGGTGACGTTTGAATGTCCTACAATATCTCAAACTCCATATTTCTGAAGGAAAACCCATGCTGTTCTCACCTAAAATTATTTCTTCTCCCTTCTTTCCATCAATAGAAATGGAACCCCCATATACCCAGTAGCTCTGACAAGGTATCTGGGCATTAGTTTTCATTTTTTCTCTTCCACATACTACCCAGCATCTAATGGGTTAGTAGGTCTCATCATTTCTACTTTCTAACTCTATCTAAGTCTTGTTGACGTCTCTCCATCCCCAGTGTGAACGCTCTTGCTCAAGCCACTTTCTTTCACTGGATTCATTCAACAGCCCTCCAACTGGTCCTCCTGCTTTGACTCATGTCTTCGTATAATCCATTCCTCCCACGGCACACACAGTGAAGTTTTTAAAACATGGTTTAGATTGTGTTATTTCCTTGTTCAATTTTGATGGTTTCCCTTGGCACCTCAAATAAAATCCAAACCCCTCATTCTGGCTGAGTGACCCCGCCTGCTCTAACTCAGCCATGCTCTTGGTAGTACGGAGGGCTCAGGCAAACCACACAGTGCCAGCCAGACTCTCGGGCACAGGCTCTGCCACTGGGCCATGGAGGACTCTAGTCTGGTGCATCCTAGGCTGTCCACCATCCTCTGCTGTAATCCCTTTCCTTTAGGCTTCTGTGAACATGGCCTTGAAGGAGCAAGATGCTCAGGGGACTTGCACGCTATTGCTGGGACAGCCAGCAGCCCAGTGCTGATGTCACCTGGTGGTCCTGTGGAATGATGCTAAGGGCCCAGTCACCTGCGATGGCTGCATGGGCAGCGTCCTGGCAGCCACTCAGCGCTAACCTTGCTGTCTCCCACACTCTGCCGCCTTTAGCCGAGGATGCCCCTCCTCACTCACCATGCTCCAGCTCCACTAGCCTCCTCAGTCTCCAGCACACCCAGCTCCCCTGTTGCACATGCTCTCCTGCCTCAGACCCTCCTGAGGGCCAGATCCTCTACATTCCCTCATGAACAAGCTAAAATGTCACATCCTTGAAGGGCCTTTCCTAGGCACTTCCACCTGTCCCTACTCTGTGCCCAGTTAGTTTCCTTAGTGACAAGTGTCCCGACAGTGCTCTGTATTCACCCCTTTGTTTCTATGTTTCAGGTCTTCTCACTAGCCTACACTTTATGAGGGCAGGGGCTATGCCTTTTATATTATGAAATAATAGTGTTATTAGAATTTTTTAAAATAATATTCTTATTTTACAATATTACTAGTTGAAAAAAATCCCTGTTTGTATCCCCCTTTATTCTTATTATTTGTATTAAGATTCTTACTCGGCCATGATGTTAACATTTCCAAGAACCACAAAGCTAGACAATAATATATTTTTGGTGTATTTATAGCCTAGCTGAATATCCAAGCACAAAAAGGCAAATTGATTGCTGTAAACCTGTGTGAAGAGTAATAGAAGCTTATGGTCATGTTCACCTTTGATGTTTCTTGTTCACCTTTATATTTCCAGTGTAAGACAGGTGGCCCTGAAGATATTAAGTATTCAATAAATATTATTTGTTGAATTAGTGAGACTAATGAGGCATGTGTCCTAATGGCATGTCTCAAAAACCTATCTCCACCCTGTCCTGGTCAACATTTTTATCAACATTGACCCTGTCCTGTTCAATATCTTTATCAATAAACTAAATCAGAATGATACAGTACTGGGAGGATGACAGTGGAAGGCAGGTTAAGTTTCAGCATCTTGTCAGGATGGAATAATGAGCCAAAATCAAGATGATAAAATGTGCAGCCTATCTTTAAGGTCAGAAGATAAGCAAGTCACACCGAGCAACATGTCATGGACATGGTCAGATGAGTTTCAGGTGAAAGCAATGCTGGAGGAAGGACACAAGAAGACGAGGTAAGAGGCAACTCTAAGGGTGATGGGTTGGGGCAGCTGTGGAGCCACCATTGAGTGTTGAAGAGCAATGATTGGCTCACTGTGGTGACCCTCATTTGAAGACACAATGTGAGACCAGAGATGGTTTCCTTGGCAGCATTTAAGAAAACCCTTATATACTGCAGCAATTGGGCACAGAGTGGAGAACCAGGCTCAGAAGCTCAGGAGAGATTCAGAGAAAGTTGGTTCCCAGCTCCAGCAGGTCTTCTATGCAAAAGTCAGGGCCTTACCAAGAAAGGAGTAAGACCCTGAGACTTGGGATGGCATGTGTGAACACCACACTGAGGAATCCTGAACTCTCAGATCCCCAGAACTTGCTAGACGTGCAACGGTGGCCTGCTGTAGAAGACATGAGTCTCCCTTTCTTGTAGATCATGCAGGAGCCTCATATGAGACCAAGACAACACTCATCCCTCTCAGAATCTCCCACACCTCCCCTTCTACCAACCAGGCCAATAACAAAGATCAGATCCTGTAACTGCAGAGTACCAAAGACACCCATTCTATCGCCTGCCCTGGGTGAGCAGTAAGCGGCAAGTACAGTACATTGCCACCTTAGCAAGATCCATGCATTCTACAGAGAGAAGGACCCATCTATGATTCAGTCAAGTATTTAACATCCAGGGATTTTGTACATGCTTGACCTCTCAAAAGTAAAGGACAAATTGTTGTATTTTATAATGTCTCTACAAAAGAAGCACAATCCTTACCCAAACCTCTTGGAGTTCGGGAGACAGAGAAGGCTGCCAGCTCTGAGTGATGTCCACAGCAGGGAGGGACTCCACAGCAAATCAAGGCTACCATGCCTGCAAGTCATACGATTCAGCAGAAGCAAGACCTATGGGAACAAGGGCAATGAGAATCCTGCAGAAATGATTCCCAAAAGGGGCAAACTTACCATGAGAAGCAAGTGGATCTGAGAGGTGCCAGAGGTGGATTCCAGTGGATACTACAGTGTTTGCTCCACTAGCTTCCTTCTTCAGCCAAGGCATTGCCTCCCAGCTGCCAGGTACATCAGCTGCTGAGGGCTCACCCCTGTGTACCTTCCTGGGACTAGCTCTCAGCCATTGGAAACTGATGCACCAGGAGGTCAGCCCATGGCTAAGAGTGGACCAGAATAAATGAACTAAACAAAGCTTAGTCCTCTTTCTCCCATTTTGAACAACTTTGAAGGGCCATCCTGCTTTAGAGCTCTATCTCGAATCCACTTAAACCCCAGCTGCAGCTACATCCCTGGTCGGCTTTCCCTCTGCCCAGTTCCGTGTTTCCTTTGCCCTGAGAACACTCTCCAATAAAGCCCTTTGCATGCAGCTCTCCACTCAGAGCCTGTTACTAGGGAACCCTGTCCAAGATAACAGTATCCATCACCTCCATAATCATGATTATGTCATTGCACTTTTCTATTTTGTTTAGTATGAGTTCTTCAAGCCACATGCTATTGTTTGTGTTGGTTTCATTCTATTTTTATTGCTTTTAATGTAGCTTTCATCTCTGTTATGTTTTCATCTTCCATTTTTCTTTAGAAGCAACTTATATGCCATTTCTTTCTTACTTTCTCTTTAAACCATCTCTTTTTGAGCTCTGTTTTTTCAGAGATTAAGTTGTCTGTGACTTCTCTAAGAATTTGGAAAGCTATTCAGATTGGACCATACAAAGCTGTCTTGCTGTGAGTCGGCAGTGGTCGAACAAGATTTCATATGGTTCAATCTGACGTTCACCTGAAGTTTTCCTTTTGACACGTATGGTTTTCATCTGCTTTTGACTTTTAGCTCCTTTATCCCTCTCCACCCTACTCTATCTTCATTTACCATTCTTATGCAAAGATTGTCTATTTGTTTCTTTTTACAAAATCATAAAGCATATGTGAATGAGGCTTATTACCTGCTGAAGAACAATGTAAGGGGAGGTGGGGGAAAGAGCTGGGACCCTCCCACCATGCCTTTGGGCATATTGGGAATGATTTCTTTTCACAAATCTGGCCTCTCCTCTTCACATGAAGCAGGTTCACTCTGCCTTTTAAGTGCTTAGGAGATCACTGTAGCTCACATACATCTGCTTCCCTAAAAGCAGAGACTAGGAGGGAAATTCTTACAAGGAACCTGTAGGGAATGAGGACATTGAACAGAGTGGAAGGAGGAGGCTCAACCAGGGTGTGGTTTCGGCTAAAGTCATGTCTCAGACAGATGCCCTGGGGAGCTCTGGAGCATGGACGGCAGCAGGGAGGGTCCAGTGTGAGGGTCCCCTCGCATCCTGACCCCAGCCCAGGGATAGGGTGTAACTCACCAGGCATCTCAGTGTGAGGCAGCTCCTCCTATATTGTGAGAGATTTTCTGGAGGTGGCTGCTGTGGACCACAGCACCCCACACTCCCCACCACTGCAGGACAGGGGCACTGCCTGATAACAGCTGTCTGGGCTTTCCGTTATCGCCTCCTTCTCCCCCTCTTCCAGCTCACTGTGTCTCAGGCCATCTCCTGCAATAGGTGGCCCAGACAGCAGTCACTTGGTCCTACAAATGACCTGCCACCCCCCTCTCCTCCTGCTCCCCCAGCCTTCTCTTCTGCAGACTCAGTCATGCACCATACCGTCCACCTAGCAGGGACAGTCCAACCCCTCCTGGGACCAGGTCGCTGCCTTGGGTCTCAGGGTTTTAGCACAGTATCAGGGAGGACTGATGGAGACACTTTTCAGGATACAGATACTTGACCTCAGAGAAGCCTACATCCAGCTCACAGCCCAAGGTGGCAGGTGGCAGCCTTCAGCATACTTGCTGCACTCTGCCCAGTGCCCCCTGTCTGACACAGACACTTCACACTTAGTTGCGAGGGGTTAGGCAGTTTCCTCGTGTCATTAAATGCAGCCAGTTTTTTTTAATTTTCTTTTTTGTGATGTTCTTGGGAGCTTGGCAAAGGTGAATGGGATACTCCACAATCTGAAATAGAAACTGTCTCCACAGACTTTTTTCCCCTCTTTTTCATTGGAAAAATACCATATATAGTAAACATTATATATAAAGTATATATAAAGTTTAAAGTATAAAAGTAATCAAATAACACAGTACAACAGCTTGTACCCATTACCCAGATGAAGAAATAGAACCTAACCAATTTCGTAGGAACCCCAGACGTGCCCCTGCTGTCTCACATGTCCGACCTCCTCCCCAGGGGAACCGCTGCTTTGAGTTGTGTTCACCTCACCTTGCTTTGCTTTACAGCTTTACTACGTATACCTGTAATCCCTCAACAAAATAATGTTTCATTTTTCCTGATTTCACTCTATATAAATAGAATTATACCCTATTTATTCTTCTGCAAATGCTTCTTAGGCTCAATATTGTACTTTTGAGATTTCTGAATAGGGAGCACTGAGCCATAACTCACTCATTCCCATCACTGTATAGTATTCCTCTGCATAAGTAAATCAAAAATTTGTTTGTTTATCCCACCATGGATGCACACCTGGGCTGCTTCCAGGTTTCTGATATTGAGAAAGTGTAATACTGAGAAAGTGCTGCTCTTGACATTCCTGCACCGCGGTCCTGACGCACGCTGGCAGCAGCGCCCTGGGACACGTGTGTCCAAGCGGAGTCGCTGGATCACAGAGTACCCTCGCGGTTTCGACTTTTGACAATGGCGGTAACTGTCATTCCCAAGGTGCGGGGTCAGCGCACCCTCCCACGCGCAGCACAGGCAAGTTTCCCAGCCCCCCATCTTCTCTAACTTCACTGCTGTGAGCAGGCTTTCCGGTTGCTGTCTCTGTGGACAAGTGAGAAAGTATAGCACAATATGATTTTCACGTGCAGCCGTGGCTCCTGTAAAGACTGGGCATCGCTTTATACGCTGATTGGCCATCACGCCCTCTGCTGTGAGATTGCTGCTCAGACCTTTTGTTTAACTTTCTTTTGAGCTGTTAGTCTGCTTCGTCTCCATTCACAGACGTTCTTCATTGTGTTCTGGACAGTGAACCGGTGTCAGGCACGCATGTTGCCGATCACTGCCTTCGGTTTCTGGCCAGTCTTCTTGGGTACATTGCCCTCTGATAGATTGGAGTTTTCTGTTTTAATGAACCCAAAAGAATGCTTTTCCATTCTTTTTATTCACCCTTAGGGGGCTTTGTGCTGTGTTTAAGGAAAAACTACTCTAAGGTCATAAAGATATTCTTTCACAATTTCTTCTAAAAGTCTTAAACTTGTGCCTTTCACACGAAGACCTTCATCCATCTGGAATGAATTTCTGTGTAGAGTGAGAAGTGGGAATTGGTTTTCAGGGTGTTGCATCTGGATGAACCGCACCGCATACCTAAGAGCCCATCTCTCCCTGATCCGCTCCCTCAGCTGCCAGTCTCCACACATGCGCCAATCTGTTTATGAGTCTTTGTTATGTTCACTGGTCTATTTACCTGTCTATCACCGTGCTGACACCGCTGTCTTTGCTTTTATAGCATTAGCATTTAATGTTGTCATCTGATAGGGTAAGTGTTCTTGCCATCCCTTCTTACTATTTTTAAGGAATGTACTGACTCTTCTTGACCCTTTGCCATCCGTATAAATTTTATTGTTAACCGGTCGAGATCCATGAAAATCCTGTTGGGATTTTTATTGGGATTACACTGAATACATAGACCAATTTGGGAAGAATTGGCATCTTTATGATATTAAGTCTTCCTATCCAAATGTAAGGCATATATGCCTTTCTACGTATTTAAATCTCTTGAAATGATTTTCAATAAAGTTTTATAATTTTCTCCAAAAATAAAACTGTAGAATAGTAGTTAAGAGCACATATTCCGGAAACTGATGCTGCACTTGAATTCCTGCCCTACAATTTACCAACTGTGTGATATGGACAATGGACATCATCCCTTTGACACAGTTTCTGTGGCTATAAAATGGGACTAATTCATAGTGCCCACCTCATAGAGTTGTCATAAAAATTGCATGGGGCTCATGATAAGCACCATGCAAGTCTTTGTTTTTATTATCCCCAGGTACATGATAGCTTCTTACCTTACCATAAATAGCATTTTAATTACACTTTCTGATTCTTTCCAATGTCTGCAGATATAATTGATATTTGTATTAAATAAAATCTGAAAACCTGCTAAATTCTCTTACTTGTTCTCATCATGTTTTGTTGATTATTTTAAGCTTCTTATCCTATTATCTGCCAGTAGTACTGCTTCTTCCTTTCTAGGCCGTAGGCATATTTTTCTTGACCTCTCACCCTGGCCAGGACTTTCAGTATGCTGTTGAAGTAGCGGTGGCAAGAATCCTTTCTTGTTGCTAACTGTAAAGGGAATACTTTGAACATTTTGCCACTGAGTAAAATGTGGACCATAGACATCAGGCACGTGTAGTTCATCAGCTACGAATGTTCCTTCTATCCTGAGTTTGCTAAGGCTTCCTACAATAAATAATTAATGATTTTATCAGATGTTTCAATTTGCTAATGTGGTAAATTACATTAATATATGTTTTTAATGTTGTACCATCCTAGTATTTCTGGAATAATGCGAATGTGGTCATAATGGGTTATCTTTGGTTTTAGACCCGATTTTCCAGTGTTTTGTGTAGGATGTTGGCGGCAGTGGCCAGGAGTCCCACTGGCCTGCACCTTTCCGTTCCCGTACCAGCATGGTCGGGGTTTCACGTTGAGGACCTGCTGAGCTCTTTCCGACTCTCTGAAACGTCACATAAATGTACAGTTATTTGCTCCTTGGAAGCTCTGTCGAGCTCACCTAACTCACAGAATTGTCTGTGACTGGCATCTTCTCTGAAGAGATGTTTTTAAATATTGGATCAGCGCCCTTCTTGGCTATAGAATCATTTATTTGTGAGTCAGTTTTAATGATTTTTCTTTTCCTAGGAATTTATGCATGTCGTATGAGTTTGGGAATTATTAGCATGATTTTTTTATGATATTCTCTTATTACTTTTTAATCCCTGCTGTTTCCACACATAGTTATGCTCCTTTTCATTCCTAATGCTGTTTACTTGTTCCTTTTCCCTGTTATACATGATCAGTCTTGCAAAGTTTTGTCAATTTAATTAGACTTTTCAAAGAAATGATGTATATACCATGGTGTTCTTTTCTATTGAATCTTTGTTTTCCATTTCCTTCATTTCTGACTTGTTCTTTACTTCTTTCTTTGGGTTTTCCTCTAGTATTACTTTCTACCTTTGAAAGTTGGATGCTTAGCTGCTCATTCCTTTCTGGCCTCTCTTTTAACAATAAAAGCATTTGAGGCCATAATTTTATCTGTAGGCACTAATTTAGCTGAATTCCACAAAATTTGTTTCATATTTTCACTGTTCTTTTTTCACTCTATATTCATTATAAAGTCTCTTTCATGTATTATAATTTCTTCTCTTATTCATTTCTAATGTGATTTCATTACTACCTAAAATATGGTCTGTGAGATGTAGAGTCTTTGAGGTACATACTGCCTAGTACTTGATCAGTTTTTGTAAATGTCCTATGTGTGCCTGAAGAGAAAGTGTGTATTTTCCAATTATTGGTGCAGTGTTCTATAAACATTTCTTAAATCATGCTTGTTAAATGTGCTGTTCAGATTCTCTCTGTCATTATTGATTTTGATCCGCTTGACCTATCCATCTCTGAGAGCCAGACGCTCGCGTCTCCCACTTAAATGGTGAATTCGTCAATTTGTCCTCATGGTGGATCAATTTTTGTTTTATATACTTTGAAGCTACACTATTAGATACATCAGATTTAAAATTGTTACATGTTTATAGTCAATTGAACCTTTTATCAATGTTTAGTGAGCTTTTTGTCATCTCAAAAAACGTCTTGGTCTTAAAGGCTATTCTAGCTGAGTTACATATACACCTCAGATGTGTATCTTACCTGCTTTCAGTCCAGTCTGGTGGTCTTTCTATCCCAACAGGATCATATAGCCCATTTACATTGACTGTGGCTCCTCGTATATTTGGGTCTATTTCTACAGTCTTAGTTTAAACTTTTTTAAAAACCTTATTTCTTCCTTCTTTTAGAGTAATTGAGTTTTCCTTCCATTCCATTTTTTCTTATACTGGTTTTAAAAGTTATCCCCCCTACTTTTATTCTTTTAACAGTTGTTAAATTAAATTTAACAGACATTAAACTGAAAGGTTTATTGTCTTAGTATGAGCTCCCCAGGCAACAGATTCTAAGACAAGGGCTCAGAGGCAAACAGAACATTTGGTGGGCAACCCAAAGAAGCAGGACTAAAGGACTGGGGAGAGAAGGAGGTGAGGAGGCCCTTCTAAGGGTCACCATCAAGGTCACTGCCATGAGCATGGGGGACTGATTCTCCCAGTTTTATGAGAAGCATGATAAGTGACTTCCAGAAATGACATCTGAATGTCAGGCAACTTTCTAAAACCTCTCGTTCTTCATTGGTTAAGTTGCCCCCAGGGGCAAAAGTTCACTCAAAGCTTTGTACTGCACTTGTGCAGGAGCCTGCTGGTCTCCCATGACTTTGGAGATGGCAAGCAGCCTGGTGCATCAGGGGTGGGTGCTGTCAGTGTGCATGAGAAGTCACTGATGACCACACTGCAGCCACAGTGCCTACTACGTAAATTACTGCCTTCATTCTTCTCTCAGCAAACAAAGATCTTAAAAGGACTTAGATCCCATCACTCTCATCCTGATACATGTAATCATCCAGGATTTTCATTCTATACTGATTTCTTTAACACCACAAATTAGACATAATTAGTATTGTTTTATATAGGCTATGTTTGTTTAAATTTATCCATCTGTTATTTTCTTTGCTCCCCAATCTTTCTAATTTTCAGACCCTCCTTTTGAAATATGTTTTGTCTAAGTTAAAAACCTTAAGAAACTTCCCTTGGGTAGCCCATTGTCAGTAAACTCCATTTTTGGTTGTCTAGAATTTTTCTTTTATTGTCCTCAATCTTAAAAGAAGTTTATTAGGTACAGAATTCTGAGTTGAGAATCCTGTTCACTTCTAAATCTGAAGATCTCATTCCCCTAGTTTCTGAGTGTGATAGGCAGTTAGTGTTGAAAAAGCTATCTGTCAGCCTAATTTTTATTTCTTCGAGGTAACGTTTTTGTTGTGACTCCTAGCTGCTTCTAAGGTCCCTTTCTCGGGTGTCCTGCAGATTCACCATGGGGTGCCTGGCATGGGTCTAATGAACTTCAGCTTTGGTGTCTTTTGGCCAGTTTGCAAAATCCTCAGTCATTATATAGCCCAGTGTGGCCTCTCCCCTCTTCTCTCTTTTCCTCTTTTTTTAAATTCTAATAATAGAGCCCTGGCTGGTGTGGCTCAGTGGATTGAGTGTCCACCTGAGAATCAAAGTGTCGCTGGTTTGATTCCCAGTCAGGGTACATGCCTGGGTTGTGGTCCAGGTCCCCAGTAGGGGGTGCACAAGAGGCAACCACACATCAATGTTTCTCTCCCTCTTTCTCCCTCCCTTCCTCTCTCTAAAAAATAAATAAAATCTTTTTTAAAAAAGAACATTAAAAAATTCTAATAATAGACATGCTAGCTCTTCTCCCCAAATCATTCTGACTCTAAGACTGTCTTTCAGATCAGTCTTCAAGTTCACTCAGCCTCCCTACAACCATCCACTAAATACTAATTTCATTTGTAAGAGTTTTTCACTTCTAGACTATCTTTTGGTTTATTTTTAAATCTCCCAATCAATTTTTACAATCTCTTAATTCATTTTTAACATGATTTATTTAATTCCAATGATGTATTAAACATCCTTGCTTTATATCCTCTGCTAAGTCCAGCATCCGCAGTCTCCGTGGTTCTGATTGTGTAGTTGGTTGTTTCTGATGACTCTCGCTAATGGAGGTTTGTGAACTTATCTGTTTATTGATTTCCCATTGTGGGCTCATGTTCCAAGGATGCTTATCTGAGGGAATTCTCCAGGTTGGCATTTAGAGTTTTTCTCCAGAGAGTGTTTATGTTTGTTTCTTCCAAATGCCAAGGGGCACTACTAACCTGGGTCTACTTAAAATTGAACTTTCAGGATACAGTTTTTCAGGTCATATGTTACAGAAATTCAGACTGAACATGCATGAGGGAGGGTTTGCAGAAAAGAGCTCTCCAGGGAGAGATATTCTCTGTTCTGTTCTACACAGAGCCACAGGGCAGGCTTCTCGTCAGCTCTCTGTGTGCTGCACAACTTTTTAGGTCTCCCACCAAGGGACTCAGCCTTAAGTGTGGCTATCTCCACTGTGTTTTGACCCTAGCTCTTTTCTCTCACTTCCTATGTGTGCAACCGAAAAGGACAAATGCTGTCTCTGGAGCTCACTGACTCAGGTTAATTCAGACATTCTTGTACCTGGCCTCTGAGGAATTCCATTATTTTCCACCAACTCAGCCATGCGTTTGAAAGACTTATGTCTTAAATCCAGTTTAAGCTACACTGAGCCAAGTTCTTCTGAACATCTTTTCTCTATTCCTGCCCTCCCTAGACTTCCACGGCCAGTTTTTTAACATGCCAACCAGACCCCTCACACATAAATCAAGAAGGCAGTTCCCTTTCCAGCATGCTATGGAGGACAACAGGACCCACCTGTGTGTCACCACACAATCTTGAAATCTTTACCACCAGCCACAAGGCTTTAGATCCAAGAGAGTTCAGGCACCCAGTGTGTTTCCCAGAGAGGGAACGTGCAGGTTGGGGTTAAGGACAGAGACATATATAGTGTTGGGGGTGGAAGGCTAGATGCCAGGGGTAGCATGGGTCTTCCTAGGGAAGCTGAGAGGGGGTTGTAGCAGCAAGAAGAGATGCATCAGATACTAAATGTAATCTATGGTCTCCTGATTAACTTGCTAAAATGCAGCCCTGCCACAGGGAGAAACATCAATGAAAGAAATGAATAAAACTTGCATGTTGCACATTCAAGCCATAGGACCGACTAGTCCAAACGTCAGATGAGGAGACAAAACCCAGATGGGCGATGCTCTTTGGCTAATTTCCATGGTGGGAGTTCAAATCTAGGTCGTTGGATTTCTAACTTCCAGCATCATTTCTGTCTCCCCACACATCTCACGGAGTGTCCCACATAACACCAGCTCCAGGGGTGCTGCAAGGGCGGTGTAAAGACAAACATCAGTAGCCGGATGTGACTGTAACACATGAAGGCAGGCAGCATTAGATGTGTTTTGAAGGATTTTTAAATCCCTTTTAAAATGCAGCTGAGCTTTGAGATGCTCAAAGGGAGGGAGTGGAATACAGGGCTTCCAAACCCCATCTGACTGAGGAGTCTGTTTTTTAACTGAACATCCCAAGGGATTAATGTTCAGCAGAAAACAACTCAGAAGGCGCCAGCCTATGTCTTACTGCTCTTCCAATTCTCTAACTCTTCCAGAATGTTCACTGCCTTCAAGGCAATAAGCATTTATTAAGTACAGCCATCTGCCCAGCACTGTGCTGAGACAGTGGGAGAGACCAGCACGCAGAAGGCCCCCACACCACGATGCAGACACTGTCCTGCAACACTCAGACACCTGCATAAATGACTGATCCTGCACAGAACAGAACCAGGCAACTTTTGAAAAGGACCACAGTGTTTTGGGGATTGAAGGACTTCGCAGCTGGACAGACCCTGCAGGTCACCTGATCACTCAGGCGTGTGACAGGTACCTACAGGTAACGTTTTTTCCAACACTGAGCTTCCAATACCCTGCCCCCCACAGGTTCCTTCCGCCATCTTCCCTGTCTCTGTTAATGACATTTTTCTGTTTGTTCAGGCTACAAACTGCACTATCACCCTTGACTAGTCTTTACTCTCTCACCCCATAACTAACCCTTCAGCAAATTTTGTTGGCTGAACCCTCAAAATACATATGGAATGCAAACACCCATCTCCACCTTCCTGAGCACCCAGGTCTAGGTTACCACCACTGCTAATGGGGAGTCTCCCTGCCCCCCACATTGGCACCTCAAACTTGCTCCCCAACACTGAGGTGGGTGCCATCCCCTCAGCATGCAGGCAGCTCATGGCATCCCCCAACTCAACCCACGCAGTGGCTTCTGATTCACCAGGTGCAAACACTGCTTTCACGATAACCTGAAAGCTCTTGAATGATTTGGCCCCATTACCTCTCAGGCTTCCTATTGCTTGTCATCCCTGAAACCCTTATTCTGGCTACCATGGCCTCATCACTCCTCCTGGATTCTCTAGTTGCATCTGACCTTTGCACACTTGTATTTGCTATTTCATCATCCTGAACCGGTCTTCAGCCAGATACTCCTATGTTCTCTCCTTGTAGCTCCAAGTCAGAACTTCACAGTCTTCCTCCTGTGAGAGGACACCAATCTCAAATTGCAACCCCACCCCCTCCCTGGCATTCCTTTCTCTGTTTTATTTTTCTCCAAATACCTAGCAAACTAACCATTGGATTGTTCTCTCTCCACTGGAACATAAGCTCTAAGAGAGCAACAGTTTTCACATTTTTACCTCCTGCTATTTCCTCAGAACATAAAGCAGTGCCTTGCACATAGGATGAGTTCAACAAATATTTGTGGAGTAAAAAATGAGCAAAATGTATTGTAAGTGTGGAAAGAGCCTTTGTGAAGAATTTGGGAAGAGCCTCGGAAGAAGGGGCGGAGTGAACAGAATATTGCCAAGAGCCCTTGGAGCAGCTGCCACACAATCCGACCTTGCAGACGGTTGTATCTGAGCTTGGTCCAGTCACAGTCTCTCTTGGTGGGACTTTGACTGGTCACAGAGCTCAAGCTGCATTTGCAAAGCCCTGGAGTTCTGGAAAGGGGCTTCTGGGTCTGGGAGATAGAAGAGGGAAGAGTCGCTTTGCTCTTTTCTCTTGGTTGGACCTTTAGCCTTGTGCACAAGATTTTCTCTGATAGTGTTGCACTGCTAAGAGTAACAAGCTTAAAAGCCATTGCCCTTGATGGTCTCTAAGGCACCCGGCCCTGCTTGGACACCTGGAGATCAAATGGACAACACAGACCATGGCATAGGAAGGACAAAAGCCACCCTGTCCAATGGGGTAAAAACACACTACAGTAAGAAGTCTTTGGAGAACTTGAATCCCAAGTTCTAGACCAGTCCACAGGCCTCCCCAAAGGCCTGCTTCAGAGGCCGCAGAGCCAACAGCCCACTATCGAGCGTAGCGGGTGAGGAATGGAGCAGACAGCTGGCCTGGTTCAGAATTCAGCAGGTGTCGAAATTCGGTTCGTTCAACTTCCTGGGTAAATTAAGAGCCCAGGATTCCAGCCTCACACTAATTAAATCATAAGAGAAAATGATAGAGGGAAAAAAGAAGACACAGGAGTGGCTGAAAGCTGCTGAAAGTCTGCGCTAACGATGGCTGATTCTACATCAACATGAATGCGTCTGGTTAACAGGAAAAATGTGCTGAAGCAAAGGCTTTTGTTGAGCCAAACACATCCCAGAATAATTGAACAGCATTCATGTCGAAGGAGTCAGCAATTTATCAGCGACTCGGCCTCTCCTTTTAGAAGGAGCGAATAACTTCTTGAGTGAGGAGATTATGAATGTGGACGCACAAGCACACGTGCACTACTCAAGCTGCAGAAGTGGGGTTAGAATCCAACTAACTTGCATGTGGCAGTTTGAAATCATCTGTCCTGGGCTTTGTCTACAAAGAATTCAGAATCAGACGCAACTATCCTGAGCACTGTCTGCCCCTCCTGACTCGGCCTTGCCCCACTCATCCCGGGGACCCTCGGGCTCACGGGGCACTGCTCAGGCCCAGCAAGGCTCTTCCTGAGGTTCCTGTGTTGTCTGTCAGCTCTGGCCACCAGCACCTGTGCACCCCAGGCTTCAGCAGGGACATTCTCCCAGCGGCACTGAGACAGGCTGGCCAGGTCAGCTGTGGGGAGCCAGGTGTGAAAACCAAAACTTAAAGATGGGAAAAGAGACTAGGAGTCAGAGCTGAGGACCTTGAAGAAACATATGAACACGAAGAGGAGAACTCCCAACCAGGAGGCGGTAGCGGCTTGCCCAGGGTATCGCAGTGACAGAGCCCCACTGCCCCTTGGCTCCTCAGGTCTTTCTGACAAATGGGCTCACACAGCCTCTGCAAGCCAGAGGTGGTCTGCAAAGCTGAGGGTGCTCTGCCAAACATCCAAACGGGAGATGCTTGGAAGCACTGAGAGCAATAGAATGAATTGATGACTATGTGAACACACTGAAGAGTCCTAGCCACCGGCTCTGGGGTCTGTCAGCGCCTCCTTCCTGAGGGAGGGTGTGGACCTGGAGTCCGGCTCCAGAAGGAGAGGGGAACAAAAAGGCAGTCCTCCAGTCGAATTCTCCCACCCTTTGTATGTTTGTGTGTGTGCATGTGTGCGCATGTGCGCACGCTTGTGCATGCTGCGTCTGAGTGTGTAGGTGTGTGTGCCTGGGTGCACATGTATATGTGTGGTGTTTCCACATACATGTGCGTGCCTGCATGTTTGTGTATGTGGGGGGTGCATGTGTGTGGGCATTTACATTTGTGTGTATGTATGCATATTTGTATCTTTGCTCTTTTCCTCTAGACGGCAAGAGACAGCTAACTTAGATCTGGGGTAGAGCAAATGGCCTTCCCCAGGAGAGGGGTTCTGAGAGGACATGACCTTGACCTCCATGAATGCTTGGCATTGTCATTTGGGAAGCAGAAGCCACTCTGAGCAGAGCCCTCTCCAATGACACTCTCCCACCTGGCCCTGCCCTCCCTGGCTACCAGCCCACAGCCAGTTCCCTGCCAGACCCAGCCTGGGGCACCCTCACCCCCAGCTGCTAGTGAAGCCCCATTCTGCTCAGAGGGAAGGATGAGAGGCCAGGAGGTGGCGTGGACTCCAGATGGAGCCGGGCAGTCCTGTGATGGGAAGAGAGAGCAGCAGTGGCTTGCTTTAAAAGTGAGTCCCAGGCAGGCGCAGGTTCAACTGGGCAGGACCCTGCAGACCTGAGTCCTTCTATTAGATGCTGCACCTCCAGCCCAGCCTGGGCGCTGTCTCCCTGCAGCGTACCCTGTAATAAATGCACCCACATCAGTGGGCTTCCCAGCCCAGGGTCCCCTCCAGGGACGTGAACATGGGCTCATAACTATTTATACCTGCTCTCCCTCAGCCCCCAATAACTCCATACCCCAGCAAAATCAAGCCAATGTAAAGAATTTGTTACTTGGTCAATGTGTGGTCTTGGACAAGCTATGCCTCTTCCCTGGGTCTCCAGTTTCACAGCCACAAAACAAGGAGCTGGGACAATATCCAAGGTTCCGGACAGTGTTTGACTCTCTGCTCAGTCACAACCAGTACTTTGACGGACAGGCATGGAGGGGCCAAGACTCACACTTTGTCCCCAGCACCTGCTCCACCTCCACAGGTGGGCGCTTTTCCAGATAAGGACCCACAAGCAGCCTTGGGTCAACAGGTCGGATGTCACTTGCAGGCCTTTTTTAGGCCACTCCCCCACCCCCACACACTCTCAGCTGTTCTGTATACCAGGTGCAAGGTGGAAAGGAGAGCACCAGAACCAACCACCGAACCCAACTGAGAAGTCTGAGATTGACTAGCGTCGCGACTGAGTTTATCCTGCAGCTCAAATGGAGTGATCATCAACTTCACCTTCTCCTGCTCGGGGCTCATTCTCAGACAGGGTCTTCCTTCCAGGGGCTAGGCGGCAGCTGCAGTCCCTAAACGCTTGCCAGGTCAATTCCTGGGGGACACGATGTTTCCTCTTCCCATAGCTCTCACGAAAGTCCCAGATCCGCCAAGGCTAGGAGCTAGCCCTGCAGGAGGGGAGGAGGGGGCGGGGCACAGCTGGGGCAGAGGTAGGTGTCACAGTGCCTCAGCGGAGCCTGTCGCCCAGGAGGAATAAGCAACCGCTCCAGGGGAAATGGTTACCATAGCTCTGGGGTTCTAGTCACAAGCTTTGTATCACATGAGATGAAATGTTCTTCTGCACTTCCTCTCCCCCTGTGCCTCCCCCTCGGGGGAAGGTGTCATAGCTGTAAAATGAGACCCGGAAAAGAGCACTCTGTTTGATTCCTGCTGAAGAAGGTAGGCCAGATTGCCTCAAGACGAAAGGCGGGGGTAGGCACACGCCACATCACCCAAGAACACACACACACACACACACACACACACACACACACACGGCACACACACGGCACACAGGGCACACAGCACATGGCAGCGGGCTTGCAACGTTCCGTCCGCCCCACCAACGGGGGCGTGGTTACTGCTCAACCGCACCGCAGTGCGCCGCACCACCAGAAGGTGTGCACGTGCCCAGGTGGCTGGATGCTGGGAATGCCACACAAGGCCCTCACTGCCCACCCTCTGCCTGCCTTCCGGTTCCCGTCCTCTGCTCCTGTCCCTCACTGCCTGCCTCCAGCCACCAAGCAGGGCCCCTCCTCCAAAATGCATCTCCCCCAAATGCATCTGCCACAGCAGTCCCAGTGAATCAGAACCACGAGAAATCTCTCTCCAGCATCAGATGCTGCCTCTTTGCCCAGAAATCTCAATTTGTTTTCCTGCTGAACATTACCGTTTGTAAATAACCTAAAATAAATATATGTTGCTGGTTTTTTATACTTAATACCATGACGGCTGAAAAAAACTGGGAATGGCAGCCTGCCCCAGGCAGGTAGCTTACATTTAGAAAGGCAGGAAAAAAAAACAGAAAACACAAAGCAAACTGCAGTGGAATTAAAGGGGGGGTCACATCACCCAGCCTGCCTGCCCCAGGCCCCCCACTTAAGGTCTGACCCCCCCCAAATAAGAGTCTGCCTGCCCTAACCTCCTCTCAATGAAATGCCAGGAGATACGGATGAATTGAATCCTTGTTCTTTCCTCATAGCCCTGGCAGGCCAGCGCACATACATGCACACACACCCATCACATGCATGTGTGCACATGTACACATACACAGAGACATGTGCACACACATGTGCATGCACACATCCTCCCACACTCCATCTCCTCTAAACCCGTGTCTCTGATATTTCCATTCTTCCTGCCTGAAACCCCTCTCCTGAATCCCGCCCAGTGCCTCCTCCCCCGAGACGCCGCCGCCCCTGCTCTCTCCAAGCCCAGGAGAGCTCTTTTCTCAACTTCACGGACTGCCCGTGTGCAGGACTCACACACGCCTCACCTCGACGCTGCTTGCTCCAGCACATCTTGGACAGGAAGCCTGCGCAGCCTCGAACTGCTGCGCTTCAGTCGTGGCTCTGCCGTGGCCTAGCTTTCAGCACTTGGGCAATTTATTTAGCCTCACTCTTTCTGGGTTTCCTTGTCCCTAAAATGTTGAGGATGATACTATCACTACCCAGCTGCTCAGGCTGTTGAAAGAATTCAGTGCCTGCCAAGCGTTGAGAACAGCACCTGGGTGGTGAAAGCCATGAGCACAACCCCACTCTCCAAGCTGGGATTGTGTACATGCACACATCCTCCCACACTCCATCTCCTCTCCTTGATCTGCCCCACCGAGCCTTGCACACAAAAAACACTCGATACCTGTGTGCTGAGTGAGCTCCTGCTATATGCCTGGGAAAACAGCTTTAGGAAGCTGTGGATGTCGGGGTTGCCATGGGGCAGGGGCCCTCACAGACCCAGCCCAGGTGAATGGGCCTGGTTCCCCTGTCCCATGAGGACACCACACCTTCATCTCTGCCACTTGTCCCTGTCTTTGGGAGGAAGGCTGAGGCCTCAGGATGTCGTTTTTATGTGCACGTGGGCCCACAGAACAGCAAATGCACTTCTAAAAATGAGCAGGCCGTCAACAGAAACAATGCTTATGACATTCAATTACGAAGGCAGGCGGTAAATGATGAAATCAGAGATATTCGTGCAGGAGCCCAAGGGCAGAGACCGTGCAGGCTTCTGAGCAGGTACAGTGTGGAAAGGGGGAGCTGAGGCTGTCCAGGGAGGCAGGCAGGGGGGCGGGGACAGGAGGGGCGGGGAAAAGGCAGGGAAGAGAAACGGATCGCAGCACAGAGGCAGAGATGGGGAAAGAAAGGAAATCAGCTGTAATTCTTAGGCAGAGATTTTTGTTTCAGATTAAGAAAAAGAAGGGGGGAAAGCCTTCTCTTTCCTTTTTCTCCCTGCAATTAGATCTTGATAAAATAGCATGGAGTTTGGGAAAGAAAACCTGAAAGGTGACAAACTGGGAACAGTGAAGCTGGGCTCTGTGAGATTGGTAATGAAGACTGAATTAGCTGTGATATTTAAAACACCCAGAGTGCATGGCCAGTGTTATTCACACATTCTCTTTGCCATCATTGTTATTGCACTGATAATGCAGACATGCGTTTACCAGACACGCATTGAGTCCATGCGCCACCTGGAAAGCAGGCACTGGGAGTACACGGGGGAACAGGAGAAAGCCTCCCCCCGGGGGCGGGGGGGGGGGGAGGCAGTCATGCAGCAATTTCCAGACAGACCCAATAGGAAATAGAGCAGCCAGAATATGTGGGCTGATCGCTAGGGGCTGAGCTCGATGAGCCCTGAGGCCCCTGGCTACAGCACCCGGCGCCTCTCGGACCTGCGTGGTTGGTTCCCCGATCAAAGCAGTCTGAGCTGCCCTAGACCTTGGGCAAGGCCTCCTCTTATCAAGGTCACTGTGGACATTCTGCCTTCCAGTTGTTTCCCTAGTGCAATCAACTTTGTATCAAATTCAGGATACAACAGAGACATACATGGCCACTGAGCCGAAAACATCTGTGGCTTTTCATTTCCTGGAATGATGAGGGGCATAATCACTGTGCTTGGAAAAATAATAAAGCCTGAGTCTGAGGCAGGACCAAAGCAAAGGCTCAGCCACACACAGGCCCATGCCTTCCCCAAGGGGCAGCAGAGAGAAAGGCCCTCTCATCCAACCTATGGAAAGAGCCCCAAATCCACTGTGGTTTCCTGCTCAGATCAGCATCATTATACCAACAGGACAGCATCTTGTGTGCCTGCTCTTGGACCCTCACACTGGGAAGGCAGAGAGCTGAGCGCACTGGCTTGGGGGAGGGGGAAGGGGAGGACCGAGAATTGCAGGTTCATCCCTGGAGAAAGGAGAAGAAAGTGGAGCTGGGAGTCTGCTCCTCACAGCTGCCGCTGGCCACATGGGAGCTTGGACACACACAGCTAACAGGTGCTGGGCTGCAGGGCTCAGCGCAGCCACATCAAGGGGGTCTTAGACCTGGACTAGAGGGAGGAGAGCTCAGAAATAGAGCCAAAATAAAGAGTAGATGCTAGCCATCGGCCCTACTGGCCAAGAGCCCATGAGAGGTCTCTGTCTCCCCATCTGCCTGACAGAGGGAGAAACTCCAGCCCTCTCAGACATGGGAGATGTGAGAGGGCAGAGACTACACAGCCCGAAAGGCTGCAGGACCTGACGAGGACTCCAACCGGGCTGGACGAGAAGAGCTGCTCCCAGAAAGACCTGCGGAGGAAGTGGGAGGTGGAGCTCCCAGTGAAACAGGAGCACCCAGTCAGCTCCTGAGCCTTGCACGGGACCTTGGAGGTGTAGGAAGTGGCTGGAGGCCCAGCAGGGAGGGACCTTCACACACAAGCCTGAGTGAAGAGCAGAGTGTGCTCCAACCTTGGAGGGAGCATGGGGCTGCATGTCTGGTCCCTGCTTTGCCTCTGACACCAAGCCAGTCCCACCAGTCACTGTGCACAGGAGGGCCACACATGCTCCCCAGGTTCCCTCCTCTCCTCCCTGTCTGGGCTGGGATCTGGGTTTGTAAAGTGAAGGGATGGTACTGTCCACATCTGAGTCTCTCCAGAATGTCCACCCCGAGGTGTGAGGGGCTCACAGGGAGGTGTGACTTTTTATTGCAATTATTAATTCATGTGTTTCTTATCCCAGATGTAGTTTCCCTGAAAGAAAGGGACTTTGTTTTTCTTATCTTGATACTGCCAACACGTAGAACACCATGTGGTATCTAAGGTGTGAAAGTGCTGTAGCCCCGATTTATGAGCAGACACTCACATGTGCTGGGATTTGAACAGCTACCACCAAGCCAGAACTCATCCAGCTTCAAAATACATAGGCAAGAAAGGATGTGGGACTGAACCTAAAAACTTGGGTGCTTCAAGCCCTAGCATACGAGATCTGCCCAGAATAAGTCCAGCCGTTGTTAATATAATGATAACAGTTTGCACGACATGAATGCAGCCTGGCAGCCAGGGAGAATGGACTGGAATGCGCATGTGTGAACAATGACGACTTCAATGTACTAGTCAGTGGCAGTGGTGGACGCATTGAGTGAGAGTGTGTACTGTGTGGCTGTCACATTCAAAATGACTGAGTGAGTAGAGCAACAAATCTGCATCAAATTTTGCATTAAGCGTGAACACTCCTCTGCAAAAACTATTCAGCCCATTCAGAAGGCTTTTGGGGATGATGCAATGAGTGCAGCTCAGATAAAAGTGTGGCACAAACACTTCAAAGATGGTTGAGAATCCGTTGAAAGTGATCCACGTTCTGGAACATCTGCAACAAGCAGAACACCCGAGAATGTTGAAGGTGTACAGGCTGCAATCAACAAAGGTCGGTGACTGACAGTGAAGCTGATCTGAGGATTCCAAACCCTACTGTGCCTGAGATTTTGACACAGGATCTTGGCGTGAAACGTGTTGTGGCAAAAATTTTTCCGCAGCCTCTTCTACCAGAGCAAAAGGAACATCGTGCTGCAGTTGCTAATGACTTCATTCAAACTGCTACCAACTCAGGGAGGTCTTAACTTTGAAGGGGATCGAGGCGACATTGTCCCATGTACAATCTTTCTTGTATCTTCTCAAGAAATGCCTCTATCTTTTTTTTTTTGTGGCTGGGTACTTTCTGGAAGGACCTTCAAAAAAGGGGGAGGGTGCACTTCAATTTCCTCTCCACCCTCAGAAGAGAAGCCTAGGGGTTGGAGAAGGACTCTGCACGTGGTGTCATTCACCCCAGATGGCTCTGAGTTAATACAAGACCATTTTGAAATGAAAACAAGGCCAGTATCAAAGGAGAACCAGCCTTTATCACAAGGAGGTCAAGGTTATTATTTCTCAGGGAGCAGGGACGCATTAGCTGGTTTTCCCCAGACCAGAGGCATCCGTTGAGGAAATGTGTGTTCAAGAAGGCGACTTCCACTGGACTTCGGGAACCCAGGAGGGGCAGCAGCTGCAGCTCTGCAGTGGAAACACAGGTCTAGGCTGACGCTGCTGAGGCTTCTCCAGCTTCGGCCACCCCCAGTCCCCGCTAACGTAGTGAAGGCTCAGCCACAAACACCCCACAGCATCTGCCTGGGTCCCGGGGGGGGGAGCCACACATGCCAGACACAGGGCTTGGGGCCAGATCTGTTGGGGGTGGTCAGCGAAGGCAGGACATCCAGGGCAGTAGGTCGAGGCCCAGACGGGAGGCTTAAAGAAAGGGAGTGTGAGGAACATAAGAACTTAAAATAGAGGTGGCCAGGAAAATTGGGAGCCTGCTGGAACAGGACAGTTTTATAGGAAAAGCCTCCCCTTGTGAAAATACAGGGGCGAGATAGCTCCTGAATCCTACTGCAGAATAATTGCTTACGTTTCTGCTGCAGGCCAGGGTGCCCTCTTGAGTGGGGGGTCCACATGGGGCAGAGTTTGCACGGGGTAGCCAGTGGTCATCCGAGGGACCCTGGCCTGTCCCATTGCTAATCACAGGCGAAAAGTGTTCCTACAAACAGTCCACCCACTAAGAGGACATGGGTCCTCCAAGGGCCTTCTCTGAACTTCAGTTTCCTCAACCATAAACTGAGGGCCATAGATGACACCAAGCGTGGGTGTGTGTGACCAGGAATGGGGAGAAGCACTGTAAACATAAAGCCACTAACCAGTGGCCCGAAAGACCACCCACACCGTCATGGCCTGCGTTCTTGCCCTGCCTGCCAGAAGGGGGCGCTCTGTGACCTCACACCCACTGAACACAGGCCTGCTTGATGGTGACTTCTCCAGGTAGCTCAGAGCTCCTGGGCATCCTTCACTAGGTTTGGGGGAGAAAGAGACATCTGAGAAGCCCTGTTCTCAAGGAATGCTGGTCCCCTTGCTCTCCTGTGTAATATCCTCTCCTGTGGATTCCGTCTCCCACTCCGGCTCCAAGGCCCAGCCCATGTTCTGACTCCCAGACCATCCTGGATGGGCACTGCCTCCCGGTCAGCTCTCCTTGCGTCAGCCTTAGGGCCCATATTGTTAGTTCGGGCAGCCCTGGCAAAGCGCCATGGATGGGCAGCTTCAGCAACAGAGATGTGATTACTTGCAGTCTCAGAGGCTGCAAGTCCAAGACCAAGGTCTCAGCAGGGCTGGTTTCTCCTGAGGCCTCTCTCTCCTTGGCGTGTACATGGCCATCTTCTCCCTGTGTCCTTACTTGGTGTAATCTCTTCTTCTTATAAGGAAACTCGTCATTTGGATTACAGCTCAACCTAGTGACCTCATTTTACCTTGATCACCTCCTTAAAGACTCTATCTCCAAACACAGTTCCATTCTGGAATCTAGGGGTTTGAATTTGGAGGGGACATAAATCAGCTCCCATCAAGACTGGTCTCTGCTGCCAGCAACTCCAGGAAGCCTCTCCTGACCAAAGCCTCCTGCCTCCAGCCAGGTGAGGTCACCGCCTCTATGCACCTCTCACCACTGAGCCCCGCCCCACCTTGACCATGAGAAGGGTAGGACCCTGACTCCTTGTCTCTAGGTACCCAGCACCTTGCACAGCACCAGGGAAACCACAGTGCCCTGTGCATTTCCAGGGGATGAATGCATCATCACAGACCCACCATGCTCCATCAGGTCCAAGAGGAAAGCTACCCTCCAGCTTAGCATAAGGAAGGATCGTTCCAGCACACACTGTATTACAGACAAATAAAAGCCAGGCTTGAGTTCTTGCTCCCTTTTATTGTGTGATCAATAACTTCTTAAAATCCTTAAAAAGAAGATGTGGGGCGAGTCTGGGGGCCATAGAGTGGAGAAGAGGACAGTGTTTGGGGATCCTGCAAGAACCTCTGTTCCTGTGATGCTGGCATTGCAAGGCATATCAGTATTAATAGCAACATGAGAGCCAAAAAGCACCAGCCTCGATATTTTACAGTTCCTTACACCACCTTTAATGGGTGATGACAGACAGACGATCGCTGGTGGAATTGAGATGGGCTGTTATGAGGGCTGAGCAATGAGAGGCAACGTGTGTGCTTCCCCTCAAGAGAACTGGCCTTCCAGCCCTGCCCCCCCCACCAGCCCCAGGTCTGCAGTGGGCTCTGGTTGTTTCAGAATCTCAGGCTGTGCCCCAGATGCCCCCATCCACCAGGTTTGCAATCCCTGGGGTTCTCTTGACAGGCAGAAGGGCAGAAGGAATAATCTACGAATCTATGAACTCTCAACCTCGTGAAGGCTCTTCCTCCATGTAAGGAAGGCTTGGATTGCAGACTCAAGAGGTGAAATTCGGCACATCCCGTTCGAAGCAGGAAATGTGTTCCTGCAGAGAACGATGCAGAATGTGGCTCACTTGAAATTGCATCCTGTTGCAGATACACCAGGGGACGTGCCCTTCAAAGAGATCCTATGGTGAAATAATTTATAGAGCCAAGAATCCTTTTGTGAAATGAAAACAAGTGTGTTCTCAAGTAAATCTAATTTACAAATTCAATTTAACTCAACAAATGTTTATTGATTACTTTTTTCTGCATGCAGGGCATCTTGCCAGTGCAGGTGATAACAAAGATATTTAAGACATGATCCCTGCCCTTAGGAAACTCATATTCTAACAGAGGGAGACAGACAAGTAAGCAAATAACTCCACCAATGTGATAAGTGCTACAGTGAAGATGTACTGAAATTCTCTGGGGAATCCCCAGAATTTCTCTGGCAGCCCCAGGAAAGGAGGGCTCTGACCTGAGCCTACCATAGTTTGGCCTGGATATGGGTTAGGACTAATAATCCACCTGAACTGAGGCCTTTCCAAATGGGTCAGAGTGGAGAACAACAAGGAGGCACTGGGTGCATCCCGAGGAGGCTCACGGTGTCACCTTGTGGGGAGGACATGCACATTTTTCTGAACACATCTCTTGGATGCATTGAGAGTGACCCCCTCATAGGTTTCAGACAGACAGCAGATGAAGCAATCTTATCTTTGTCACCATTATCAGCAGCAGCAGCACCATCACCACCATCACCATCATCGCCATCACTATCAGCATCACTATCATCACCATAGAGTCTGTTTGGGCTGGGACACTTATAAACAACATACATTTATTTCTCACAGTTCTGGAGGCAAGGAAGTCCAAGATCAAGGTGTCAGCAGATTCCATGTCTAGTGAGGACAGGCTTCCTGGTTCGTGGATGGCCATCTATTTGCTGTGTCCTCACGTGGCCAAAGAGGTGAGGGAGCTCTCTGGGGTCTCTTTCATGAAGGCACTGATCTCCTCCCAACATCCCCTCCTTCTAATACCACCGCAGTGGGGGTTAGGGCTTCACGACACAGCCCTGAGGGGTACAAGGATTCAGTCTGTCACACTCACCATCACCTTCCCATCATGCATTTTGAAAAAGACCTGTTCTCTCACTGGACACTGGCAGGGGCCCTAAGAAGAATGCAGGCTATTATCCAGGAAAGGCACCTAGAGCTCAAAGAGGTTATTCACTCATCCAGGCTCATGTGGCTAATTATTTGTAGAGATAAACTTAAAACCAGGTCCTCTGGCAACCAGTGCCAGATACCTCCCCCTATAGCACACGGCTTCCAGTGAAGGTGGAGACAGCCTCACACAGGAGCACAGCAGCAGCGTGAACAGGATCTGGACTAAGGGACCTTACTGAGACTTCCCACCTCCCGATTTTTCACTGGCTGACCAGTCATGAGGCATGACATTATACCAGCTGATACTGTGTGTGTGTGTGTGTGTTAAAGATAAGTGGCTTCAACGTATAGAGTTTTTAACTTTTCAAAATCTTTTCACATGTTTTGCCACAAAAGTCACTTATGAGAGGGCAAAGGGTACCTGCACTTGATCTGCTTTCCCCGCCAAGTGCAGGCAGCACTGGTAGAAGAACTCAGCACTTTTGTACGAAGAAGTCTTAGGACAGAGATGGAGCAGCTCCCAGGCTGTCGTAAGTCACACAGTGAGGTCCCCACAGCCCCATATTCACTCCGTCTTTCTGCTCTGCACCCTCAGCAAGCTGGCAGCTCCCCTTTTGCTCACAGAACGGCTGCAGCCAGCAGTGCCCAGTGTCTCCTCATGCAGCTGCAGTCAGCAGGGAAGAAAAGAGTCTCTCCGTTGTATGGCTAAAGAAAATATTGCAGACACCTCCCAGGAAGCATCCCCATAGATCTCATTAGCCATGGTAGGGGCACAGCCCATGCCCGACCAGACCTGGCTGAGAGAAATGGCATTCCCCTGATGGGCCCTGTCCGCTCAGCATTCTCCTCACCACCACCCTGGGAGAAGGGGAGGGTCCATGAAGTACTGCTCACCCAAGTCCTTGAATAAAATCTGGGTTCTTTTAGCAAGAAGAAGGTTGAAAGGAAAAACTAACAGTGTCTGCCACACGGCCCCAGTTTTCAGGAGGGAAAACAAAGACCTAGAATAACCAGGGGTGTCCAGCCTTTTGGTGTCTCTGGGCCACACTGGAAGAAGAAGAGTTATCTTAGGCCACACATTAAATACATTGTGACATGTAATAAAAAAAAAATCTTATAATGTTTTAAGTAAATTCACAATTTTGTGTTGGGTCACATTCACGTCCATCCTGGACCGCTGGTTGGACACCTCTGAATCCTTCCGGAGGCTGCCTTGAAGAGCTGACACCTCTCCCAGTAGTACCTCATTAAAATATTATCAGCTTATAAACATTACTAGGTAAGCTTTATAATACTCTCAACTGTTAGCTCCTACGCTCCTGAATCAGCTGCTATTAATGCTATTGGGTATCTGGTTATGAAAAGGTTTATTGCTATTAATCTTAACAAGTTCTAGATTGTGTTGCTAAAGGATCACGAAACAAATGGAGCACAAAACTTGGCTGGCCCTCCACAAACAGGAACCATTTTGGCCTCTTCAGGACCAAAAGAGGCCCCAGGAGGCCACAGCTGTGAGACTATGCAGAAGTGGCAGGGGCAGGGACAGCGGGGGAGGGAGGGGTGCAGACAATGTCCTTCACCCATCACCCAGCATCAATCCCAGGTGCCCCAAGTGAGGATGTGAAGTTGAGAGAAGTGAAATGGGTACACAGTGACTCTAGAAAGTGAGCTACTCATACCACGTAAAGTCAGACCCCAGGGGTGTAGCCAGTCCCAACTTCACCCCTCAGAGCAGATCTTTTTCCTGAGAGAAATGTCCCCACGCAGCACCCAGCTGCAAGTCTTGCCTGTGCCCGCCCCTCCCCCGGCTGCTGTCCCATCGCTGTGCCTGTGAAGGCCCGTGTGACTCAGCGAGGGGCGCACAGGTAGGGGCGCACAGGGGGCGCCCCTTTCCTCTTGGGGCAGTGTTTTCCAGTTCCCAGTGGGTATGCATCTTCAGGGTTTAAGGACAAGAAATCGGAATTCCTGGTAATCCTTGGGAACTCCCAAGTCATAAGCATTCAGCGTTTCTGTAACACTATGTGTGCTTTAAATAATAATCATGAGTAACTAGACAGTGAATTGGTTTAGGGTCACAGGATCATCACGAGTTTTCTATTAAGAGTATATAATAAATGCATGATTGATTTTTATTATGAACCAATACATTATGACAAGATTATATACTCCAGGATATGTCCAAATCATCTCTCCCTAATGTAGATATTTCGTCATTAAAAATGTTAAAAGACAGGAATTGTAACAGAAATAAATGCCAAATAAAACCATTTAAAAATTCAAAGAAAATACCACAATATTTAAGTTTTAATATTTAAGGTTATCAGTCTTAAAATGATTTTTCTTTTCTTTTTTTATTTCTTGTATTTTTCCCATTACCATTTATCCCCCTCACACCCTCTTCCACCTCCACCCACCCCCTTAAAATGAAATTTTAAAGCACACACGGCATTAATTGCCCTGTCCCCAAGTCTTATTCTCTTTTTTGTGTGTGACAAATATTTCAGACATAAATAATTTTTTCCATCTTGCAATTGGCCTTGAGCAAATTGGTAAGAATGTGTCCAAAAGCAAGTTCAAGTTGGCGATTAGGTAAATGTTGCTTTATGTAAGCGTTTTTTTTTTTTTAACAGAAAAAAAATTGTCTACTCAGTCTGCTTTTGGTTTTGTCTTTAAATGCATTACTGCTTTTGCTAATTCAGGTTTTTAACTCCATTTCTGATTTAATGGTGCTGCATTCCCACAACAGCATTCACATCTTCCTTTGTATTTCTCTGTTCGAGGATTTGCAAAGAACTATAACCTACAGTGAATATTCAAGACATAAACACTTAGGGCAGTAATGGAGCAAAATAACATTCAGAGTTCCTAGCAAGTGCTCCTAACAGCACCACACTAGAATCATGTGTCAAAATTGCCAATTTAAGAATGTATTTCACTTCCAAAACTTATTATTTCTTAGAACACCACCCATAAAGTATCCAAGGAATGCGAAGTTCACTGATACATTTATTTTATTTACAACAGTGGTTCACCATTAGCAGCAGACTGGGGAACAAATACAAATCTCCTTACAAGCAAGACTGGCCAGTGGGACTTGGGTGCTGCTGGCCTACAGGCTCCTATCTGGTTACTAGAAACTTTGACCTTTACCTTTAACTTCACCTTTAAGGTCAGCATTTTCTGTTCTTGCCTTTGACTTTATGTCAGTGGATTCTTTCAAAATAATAGCGTCTGTATGTTGATTGGTAAGCTTAAGTTCTCACAGGAGACTTAAACACTTTTCACCGTGTTCCCATTTTCTCACCTAATACTTCTCAGCTATTGGAAAATCACAGGCTTTTCCTATGAGAAGCTGAAAAAGAAATCTGCTTAGAGTATGCTCAGCAGGCACAGACTGGCCAGGCCCCGAACAAGGCAGACTTCAGACCCTCCACGCAGGAGGGCCCAGCGTGCCCACTTCCCACTCGACACCTCTACTCCCTCCTGCCGAGCTTCCTGCACTCTGTCTGTCCAGACTGTTCACCCCAAACTCACCCAAACCTGCCTGCCTCCTTCCCCACTTCTGCTCACAGTTACCGTCTTGCTTCTCGCTACAGTCCCAGGCTCTACACAAGCACCTCCACTTCTCCAATTCCAATTTCTGAGCAAAATCGTTATCAGCCACGAGCTTGATCTGATTGCCACTACGACAATTTAAAACAATTCAGGCTAAGGTATGACTCGTTCAGAAATGTCCATTACTTTCAGAAAGATGCTGAAAAGACTACCTCATTATCCCAAGTCTCAATTTTTCATCTATGAAATGGAGATAAAAATTCCTAGCTCATTATAGTTTTGAGAAGATGAAATAACAGAGGTAAGCATAGAGCGAAAACGCTAGGAAATTGTGAGTTTTGGTCCTCTTTCTCCAAAGAGCATGGTATTAAATTTTCAAGAAAGAGCTTTTGGGTGCAAAAGGGGCTTGTATCCACCACCGGAATGGCAGGCATGACTCTGGCACCAGAATCAACTGTGTTTGTAAGTCCAAACATGACAAAGTGTCTACAAATGCCTCTCCTCTCTTTCCCTCAAAGGCCCGTCTTCACTGATCCTGTGTCAATTCCAGTAACTTCCCATTCTGCATGCTTTGAACAGGATTTGGACAGAGGGACATCAGCCACCAACCCTAGACCACTGCTGCTGCCCTCAGCCTGGCCTGAAGTAAATGCTCAATAAATATTTGCCAAATTCAATTTCCATCTTTCTAGATTAGTCAGCGGCAGAGGTGAGGAGCCGGCCACTCTGCGTGGCTCCGCTGCCCACAGCTTTGGGCGTCTCGCTGTCAGAGGCTCGGCCGCCGCCAGCCCCTCCTTCACCTCCAACCTCTCCTGCTTCCTCAGCATGTTTGTGGACGTAATTATGGTGTGCTATGGATTTCCTGACAGCCGCCTTGATGGAACTATTTCACAGAATCAAGCTAATTTTGTACAGTGGGGTTTAATGGTCTCTGGCAGTCTCAGCCCAAGAAGTCACTTCATCCTCTCCGAGGGTGCCCCCCCAACCCACAGAACACTGCTTTTCTTGGCCCCTCCTCCCCGAAACCCAGCTGGGCTGTCCTGTCACCCGGGGCCCATCTCCTTCTATAGTCCCACTCCAAATCACACGAGTTGGCTGCATCATGGGGAAACAAAAGAAGAACTTTAAAGTCACAAGAAGTCAGGACAGCCCACGGGGCAGGAAGAGGGGACCCAACTACTCCTCTAATTTTTACAGCCTAAGTCTGCCCTCCGGGACCCTATTATATTCTAAATACATTCCTGGGTCCACTAAAACCCCCTTCCTACAACAGCTATTAATTCACAGTTTGCAAAGTCTTAGAAAAGACCTCATCTTATCTAATCAGGCTATCAGTCCTATGAATATACTGTTATGTCCATTTTACAGATGTGGAAAATGAGTCTAGAAGAAGAAAGCAGCCTGGTAGTACAAAATGTTAATGGCAAGCCTGTGCACACCCTGAATGAGAAGGCTCCACCTGGTATTGCTTCTCCGTTGGGAGATACGGAGTTGCAGAGCCCAGATTTCAAAACGCAACTTCTCAGGCTAAGCCGTTTCCTCTGCACAGCAGCTCCTTGCTGCTCTTCCTCGTGTTCACACATGCAGTTCCCTATACACCGCCGGGCCAGGGCCATGCTGTTCTTGCACACCAAATATGGCTATCTCCTTTCTGCCCATCTGGCCCACACTGGTGTCCGACCTGCAGCCTGCAGGCCGCGTGAGGCCCAGGATGGCTATGGATGCCACCCAACACAAAATCGCACATTTACTTAGAATCTTTCTTTGCTCATCAGTTTTCGTTAGTGTTTGTGTATTTAATGTGTGCCCAAGACAGCTCTTCTTCTTCCAGTGTGGCCCAGAGACGCCAAAAGGCTGGACACCTCTGCAGAGACCTACCTCCACCAGGAAGCCTTCCTTTATAAATCCATCTTTCAGTGAATCAGCTTACTTTGAACACAGTGGACACAGTATCTAAAATATTAGATAATAAATGTGCATAAGTAGACATTTAATAAAGTTGTCCTATTCTTGGAAGTCCCTTACTGTGGTGTACCTAGATTGGGTGAATCCCCACCATCCATTTCCCAAAGGATGTAAATACTCCAACTTCCCAGTGGCCACCATCCTTGATTTGGAGGAACTATAGCACACCAGGGAAGTTGAGTTCACTTCTGGTTCTAGAAATGGGACCCAAGACCAGGTCCAGGCTAATCAGTACATCCATGTGTCCTCAGATGGCCCTACCACAGAGGACATCTAGACTACCGCTGGGGACATTGAGCAAGAGATCTCTTCTTCCTTGCTGGATGTGAGAGAGGAGAGAGCCTGCTGGCAGAACAGCCAATATGGGGGAAGCATCGTCAAGAAACGCAGAAAGTGAGTCGAGGTTGAGCACTTTGAGCTGCAAGATCAAGCCTTGCCTGAAGCTAACAAAGCTCTTTCACCAGACTTTCCAGTTACAGGAGCCAATTCGCTTCTGTTTGTTTACACCAGTGTCAGGCAGGATTTCCAGTCCCAAAGGGATTCTAGTGCATACACTTGAATTGTGATGTGTGTTCAAAGTTAGTACACATCAACCTAGGGACAGTATAACCCTCTCTCTAGACTTAGTTTTAAAAACAGGATATTGAAACTATGTTTAGTTCCATTGATTCACTTATACAACTTATTAGATTTCTGTTTTTTTCTGATTACAAAATAATATATGTCCATTAAAGACACTTTAGAAATCCTATTACTATGAACAATTTGAATGTAGTCACTCTTATTTACATGTGTATGGTGTTTGATAACATTGCAATGGACCATACTGTGTGTGTGTCATTTTGAATCCTCTTCCTCACCTAATGACAACAGGTTACCTCACTGGGATCTTTCAAAAGGAGCCAGATTGCCTGGGTTCAAACCCCACCTCTCTCATTAATATCTGTGTGACCTGAACAACTTAAACACCATCGGCCATGTCTCAACAACCTCGTATGTGAAAAGGTTGTCCTGATAGCACTTGATGTATAGAGGTTTCATGAGAATTAAATAAGATTAAGTAAAGTATTTCACGTGCTACCTGGCACATCGGAAGAGCTCAGTTTTGGACAAGTCTGGTCTGGTGCTTGTGGCTGTTCAAGAAAGCCAACCAGTGGGCTTTCTTTGTCAGGGAGTCTGTCCTGTGCCTTAGAGGATGTTTATTTTAGTCGCGCCCCTGGTCCCTGTGCACTAGATGCCAGCAGCACCCCTCATTTTGGTCTTTAAAACCAAAAATGTCTCCAGACATTTCCAAAGCTTCCCAGGGAAACAAAATCACCCCAGTTGAGCATCACGGCGGCAAGGTGTTTCATCACGTTGCAATGCTGTTTTGTTGCTGTTGTGGAGCAGGAATGTGTACACGTTGTCAGCTGACAGTAGAATTGCGGTGTCCTACCCCGTCACAACTTCAGGGAGAATTCCCTTTGCATTTCCCCATCGTGTATAACATTGGACTATCAGTCTGAGGTAATGATCTCACATTAATCTTACATTAAATTTTTACCAAGAGATTTTCTTAATGGTTGTTATTTTATCAAATACCTTTAGGGCACCAACTGAAATTTTCTCTGCCTCACTGATCCCTGGATTGTATTAATAGAATTTATAATAGTAGGTTATTCTTGCATTATTGAGATAATGCCTAACTGGACATGTTTTAGTATTCATTTCCTAATATAGCAATGAGTGTGATCTGATGACATTTTATTTAAAGATGGTTATTTCCTCTCCATAAAGGAAATCAAACTGTTCTTTACTTTTGTTTCATTATTAGGGCTATGTTGGTTTCATAAAACCATTTTGAAAGTTTTCCATCTTTTTATATGATTGGAAATGATTAATTTCCCACCAAAATTACATATATCTTGAAATATGATCAACTGAACTGATCAACAACACTAAATCAAGAACATTTTGGGGAAGGTACTTCTACAGCAGTTATTTTCATACAATTTTCCTATGTTCTCTATTTTTTAGTCAATTTTAGTGATTAATACCTTGCTATAAGATCATGTCTTATGCTCAAATTTTTAAAAACACTATAAAATACAGTATATCAATCTTGTGTAATGTGTTATAATTTTAGTAGCTGAAGTTTTACCCACCGTCTAACACCTAAATTTTCACATTTCTTTTCTCCTTTTTTCTATTGGACTTTTTAGATCTATACACTGCTATTCTCACTCAAGAGAGCTCCTCTCTTTTTTTCACCTGTTTTTTGTTTAGTTTCTTTCTGTTGCTTGTGTATTTAATTATTTTATTTTTATTTCTAAGTTATTAATACAGGCATTTAGTCTATGAATTTGCCCTTTGTACAGCTTTCACTTTACTCCACAAGTTTTTATATGAAGTGTTCTTATTTTGTTACTTCATAGTTTATATTTCTTTTTTGACTCAATAATTATTAAGCTGAGCAGTTTTTAGTTTCTGATGTCTCAAATATGCTTTTTAAAAAACCTTTGTTATTTTATCTACTTATTATTCTATGGTGGTCAGTAAACATATTTTACACAAATGCTGGTTTTCAATATTCAATGATCTTTTAAGTTTTGTCACTGGTAGAAGAGTGGTTAAAAGAAAGATGTATTCTCTTTTTTATATTTTTATATATTTTACTAAATAAAAGTTATTAATTCCATTTCTCATGAATACTACTCCATCATTTATTTTTTATTTGTCTCATCTGCCAAATTCTGAGAAAAAGTGTTATTATCACCCACAAATACTTCGTTGTTATTTTCTCCTCATACTTTCTAATGCTTTGCTTTCAATATTTTGGTATTAAATTATATTGCATCATCTACTATTTGGTTTATAATTGCTACATTTTTTCTGGATTTTATATTCCATCCATAATTCTCTTTGTGCTTCTAGTTCTATGTTGTTATATAAATATTGTCAATCTTGCAGTTTGTATATGTTTTACTGATATCTTTTCCCAAGCTTTTCATGTGTATTTTTAGTCTTTCCTTGTCAATCATTTGTATTCGATTTATATTTTGTAAATAGCATATAGTTGACATCCATGATTTGACCTGATCTGAAAATCTCTGTATTTTAGTGGGAGAGTCAACCCTTTCCATTCATTGCCATAAATTACATACTAGATTTATTGCTGTCACTTCATTTTATTATTTCTGACTATAGATGTCCTTGCTTTTTCTTAGTTTCTTTGCTTAATTTTTCCTTGCAACTTTCTATCACTTTAAAATTTTTATTGACTAAAAACACCATATATTATTTTATTTTTTTCTCTAATAACTTCTGTTAGAAAGCATGTGTTAATCTCTTTCAGTGGCTATTTTAGGTTTTAAAAAATAATTCTTCTCCTCATTCTAATAATATTAAAAGTTACTTCTCCCACTAAGATGAGGAAACTAGATCCTTTTTACCATTCTCTATTCTTCCTTTATCCAATTCCTTTGTTTTTCCTGAGATAAAATGGGGTAGTAGAACCAGTTCTGGTGTTTTGTTTATTTGTTTGTTGTATCACTTTTGAGAATGATTTTTACTTTCCATTCTACTTTATACCCATGTTAGGAAAACTTATTTAGACTTTGTCCACGGTTAACCAGTTCAGTGCTCACCACCACACTAATTCTTTAACGACCTCCTTGTGCTTGGGTCTTTATTTTGATACATCTCTCTATCAATGGGAATATATTCTTTTTTTTAAGGCTTTATTTATTTATTTTTAGAGATGGGGAAAAGAGGAAGAGAAACATAAATGTGTGGTTGCCTCTTGTGCACCCCTAACTAGGGACCTTGCCAGCAACCCAGGCATGCACCCTGACTGGGAATTGAACTAGTGACCCTTTGGTTCACAGGCCAGCACTCAATCCACTGAGCCACACCAGCCAGAGCATGGAATATATTCTTAAGTACTTTTCTCAGGAAGGAAACAGGCCTGTTATCTGTGCTAAACTCCTATATTCTTGAAGTTATAGTTCTCTTGTGCTCACACCTAAATGACAGATTAACCAAATATTTTTAAAATACTTGAGTCGAGATTCAGTTCTCCCAAAATTCTGTAGCCTTTTATACTAGAGTAAGTTACAACAAACAACCTTGAAACTTCAGTGGCATCCCTTACAGAGCCCATTGGAGGGTCAAAGGCAGTCTTCCAGAAGATGATTCAGGAACCCTGGCTCTTTCCACTGTCACCAGGGGTCCCCTGTGACACCCTCTGCATCTGGCTAACTAAGGAGGAGAGAAAGGAAGAAAGAGGAGAACATAGCAGATCACATAGCAAATTTTAGGAGCCACACCAGAAGTGGCACATGTCGCTTCTGCCCACAGTCCATCAGCCCATCTATACAGGAGGAAACTGGGAAACTGTGTCATCCTGTGCTTGCAAGAGGAAAGCAAAGTTGTCTGACGAACACGGAGCTGGTCCGTGCCATACAGATGGTTGCCCTACTGTCCCTGAGGATTTACAGAGACCTTGGGGTTATTTTAGTTGTTTTTGTTTCTTTCGTTGTAGAGTACTTATCATACTTAGTCTTTTTGATTCAAATTTTTAGCTGGGATGTGTGTAGATGCAACTCCCTTTAGGTTGATTTTGCCTGAATATTTAGGCCATTTTGCAAGACACATTTTTAAATTATGACTTTGTTGTTTCAGAGTAGATTGTTCTGGTTTAATTCTCACAATACCTATAATTCCAAGATTGGCTCTCTTTCTCTCTTCTCCATACCCACTATCTCCCTTCACTCTCATTATTTTTCCCTCTGAAGACAAGGTGAATTTGTTCTTCTCCTCAGCAGTTTGAATTTTACCAGTGCTAACACTTGCCTTTATAATATGCATATGAATTTTACTTATTCTACTGGATTGAGGTATCTTCCATTTCATTTATAGTTCAGCCATCTTTTCTGCAATCTATGTTCATCTCAACCTATTTTTCTTCTTAATGTTTCTATTCCTGTTACCTTTTTATTGGATCCTTTATGGAATGTCCCCTTTTGTTTATTCATTTCCAAGCATGACATAAAACCATCCAGACCAGTGGTTGCTACGAAGCAGGACATGTGGTTTGCCCCGGCCTTGCACCCCCTACCATTGAGCAGGGCTGCAGAGAGTTTCCACATAAACACCAAATGGTGAGACTCACCCTTTCATGTCCTCACAGCCCTCAGCAGAGCAGCACATAACCCAAGCTTAGAGGGAGACCAAGTGCCATCACAACATGCACTGGTATCCTGGACACACAGACTGTATGCTAACTAGAGACTACCCATCAGCCAATCAACACTGGGGCACTTGCGGAGCCTGTTCTTTGATACGAGCTACAAGATACATGCACAGCACCTAGTCTCTTTTCAAGAGCCCCAAGACCACTGAGTTGGGGGCTTCCTTGAGTCTTGGCGGAAAACCAAGCTAGTTTTGTGGGGCCCAAGGGGATTTTTCCCAATAACCACTTCCTGCAAATTCAGCAGAGAGGGGCGGAGTAGCTCCTCTGGCTACAGCACACACCCATTGCCAAAGCCAGGCTTAGCTGATCTCACACATGCTGCTCTGTGGCTCCATGCATGGTTTTATGGATCTTGTTAATTATGTATTAAGATATTTCTTAATCTCACAGAAAGAAGTTTATGCTTTCAACTTCGGAGTTACCACCCTCCACATTAAGGTTTTCCAATCTCCATTTTAACTATTTTAACTCTCTAAATGAAGTCAAAATCAATTTTTTCTAATTTCTGGATGCAAAACAGGTGCTTTAATCACTACTCCTACATTGTTGAATGAATGAATAAATGAATGAATGAGCAAGCTCAGGAAACTAACAACTAAACCACTTCTGCCTAAGTATAATGACTCCCCTTTTTTTTTTTTTTTTTTTCCTGTCTTGGGAGGAGTTGAGCACTCTGAAATTTCTCTTGTTGCAAATGTTAGGGTGGCTACTCTTGGGAGACACCCCCTGAGTCCCACCAAGTGAGAGCGTTCAGGACCCTGGGCCAGCCGCTACCTGCCTGCTGCCCCAGCCCCTCTCCTAAGCCATCTGCAGCTGTGGCTGCTGCCACCTCTCAGTGTCCACTGCCACCCAGCATCTGCTGCCACCCCACTCCTCATATCTCCTCCCCGTGCAGCTTCCGGGGGGCTGAGGGGAGCTTTTTGCCCCTCTCTGCCCTGGTTATAGCTAAAGACCTTCCTCCTGGGTTTGCTCTCCTCACTCTCTCTCACTCTCTCTCTCCAGAAAGGTGAGCCTTGACTTGCTATGGATATAGACACCCCCAGGTGCAGGGACACAAAGACCAGAGGAAAGATTGGGGTCAGGATCAGAGATGCACAGTGAAGAATTGTGTGCTCCGTAAACATGGCAGCCTGTCAGTCCCTGAGTCTCTGCGTCTGACAGCTAGATACATGATCAAGGTGACAAGGTGACATGGTGACGGGTGCCTCTGACATCAACACAAGCCAGAATGTAACAAGGAGGTTGCCTCGCTAGCAGGAAAGTCCCAGACTGGGTGCCCTCCATGATACGAACTGAGGATCACAGGGGACCTGGTTCCCGATCAAGGTCACCCTGCACAGGGCCAGATAGCGAGTCTGGAGGGCTTGGGAGGGCGGCAGGCTTCCAAGCCAGTGTGAGCAGCCCTGCCAAGGAGGAGGGGAAGTGACCAGGAGCCTGGCTCTACCCCAGACTACCGTGCAATCAGACAAGTACTGACCTCCCTGGGCCTTGACGTCTTGTACGCTGTCCTGTGAAATGGCACAAGGACATCTGTTCTATCACTTCTACTATGAGCAGCCCAGTGCCCGGTCTTCATCCCCTCCGCCCACCCCTAGAGCTACTCCCCCAGTTCCCAGGCGAAACCCTGCCCAGGACCAGCAGCCGCTGTGCCTTCAGTGAGTACATTTTAAGAGCTCCAATTCAATAAGCCTTGTGATAATCAGCACTCCAACGTCCAACTGCCCTGCATATATTAAACAGTTTAACCTCAGAGGTAAGTACTGTCATTATTCCCACCATCTTTTTTTTTTAGATGAGGAAACTGAAGAACAGAGGATGTACGTAGCCAGTTCAAGGCCAAGGGCTAGTAAGTGGTAGAGATAGGCTACCCCATACTGACTCAGGGCCCACGACTCAGCCAAAGTCAGGTTTTCTGAGAGCCCAGCTCCCACCTTGTGCCCCACTCTCATTCCTGAGCTTCTGCTTCTTCCATAAACCAATTCTGACCTTATGTTTTGCATACAGCAGGTGAAATCCATCCTGGTTCCCTACAGCGGGGACTCCATCTTTGTAACATGCTCAGGACCCCTGTTCCTACAAAGCACGACTGGAGTCCTGCCCAGTCAGGCTGTCACCTGGGTCAACCATTCTGGCACTGACACCTCCCAGACTGGAAGCTGCTCCAGGCAGAGGGGTCCACCTCCTCTGGCAGGGGCCAGCCAGTTCAGCAGGGCCCAGAGGAGCAGGTGCACAGTTAAGGCAGCTCCGTAGGCTTCCCGCTCAGTGGCTCCTCCACATGTGAGCATCACCCTAGTGCAGGTAGCTCACCTGGACCACCACCTGTGACTGACAGTACATGAAAGTATGTTACATGGAAACAGCAGGCAGAGCACGGCTCTGGCATCAGACACCCCACATTGTGAATCCTGTCTTTTCTATTTCCGTTCTTTGATGCTTTTTATTTTTTGGAGGTAAAACTTACAGATGAGATGTATAGGTCTTAAGCGTACAGTTCAACAAGGGTCCTGAAATAGGTACAGCCATGTGATCAACAGCCTAATCAAGAGAGAGAACACCTCCATCACCCCAGAAATTTCTCCCACGTCCTCTCTAACTAATCCCACCTTCCACAGGCAACCACGGTTCTGATTGTAGATATCCATTGTAGATTCCGTTGTAGATTTGTTTGCTTCATTCTCAGACTTCGTGCGAATAGAATCCCATAGAAGAGAATGTGCCCTGTGTGTCAGGCTTCCTTTCCCCAATGTATGGTTTTGTGACTCTCGTCTTTGTTGTTTCTTTCTCTCTTTTTCATTGTTAGCTAGTATTTCCTTGAATTTGGGGGGATCAGGCATCATTTGCTTTGTATTCTTGGGAAAGTCATAGGACTCTCCCATTCGTTCATTCATCCATCCATCCATCCATTCATTCATTTAACCAGAACTTACCCTCTGCCCCAGTTCAGCTGTCCGTAAGATCACATTGACAACACCTGCTATCATCTACATTTAACCAAGGCTGGCGAGGTGGGGACGAGGGTGGACTCAGGAGTCAGGGGGCTCCACTCTAGTTCTGCTTTCAGCCCTCACTAGCTTTACCATCTCGGTCAAAGTCCTTAACCTGCGTTTCAGCTCTCTCCTCTGTAAAAGGGTTAGCTGCGGATTAGCACACACACAGTTGGCGTTCGTGCAGTTCTGAGAACGGTGCCTGGTACACGGTGAGCGCTGTGAGAGCGTTTGCTACTGTGACCAAACACGCAGCAGGCCGACATGAGCCCTCACGGAATCACGGCGATCATTTTTGTTACTGTGTTGGTCTCCACAGACAAACAGAAGAGTGGCGCTGGCTGCTACCTGGGAGGCAGAGGGATGTGGAAAAGGACACCGGTCCTTCAGCCACTGTAATAAAACCAACAGAGCTTCACCTGAACTAACAAGTCCCAGGACTTGCAGGTTAGCCCTGAGAATCGCAGGAGCGCCGCCTCAGTCTAGGACCAGCTGGGGCAGTGGGCCGCCCTGCTCTGAACCTCACCCCCCTCACCTGTTACACAGGCCCAGCCCACTGTGCTGCCTGTCTCCTGAAGCTGCTGGGCAAGCCAAAGGAACTGTTCCCGGGAGTGCTGTCCAAAGCCATGGCATTTCTGTTCCTTTGATTCATTGTTTATGGAAACACTAGAAAGTGCCCTAAGCCTTGAATTCAAACATTAAAAGTCAATCTCAAATTTGAGTCCTGGCTTCTCTGCTTCCAGGTTGAGTGGTGCTGAGCCCTGTCCCTTCTTGGGATCAGGTTTCTCATCTGTAAAATGGGAATGGTCCTAATCAGCCACAGGCTGGTGGGGGTCATGCATGAAAAGGCATGATCTCTGCTGAAACATGCTGTACAAAGTTAAATCAATTAAGGTGGAACAGGGGGCCTTGGGCCGGGTCCAACTGCCCCCTCTCAGCCCCAGTTCTGCTGACCCTGCAGCCTGACCCCAGGTCATCCCTGGAGCCACCTCCTGCTAGCCCAGGAGACTGTCACCCCCGTGTCTGATTCCCCCTGTGGAACCTGACCCTGCACACTGCCGGGCCCACAGTGGCATGCAGGGCCTGAGGTGGGCTCCCTGGGGCTCAGCTGACTCTGAATTTCTCAGCCAAACTCCAAATCCAGGAGAAACAGCTGCTGGAATCAGGAGGCCTCTGCGGTAATCAGCGCAGGAGGCCCGAGGTAATGGAATAACCCTGATGCAATTATATATTGATTGCAAGTATTATAGCTGCTCCTGATTGCTTCTTATTGATACAAATCCACTGGGCTGCCTGTTTGGATAAAGCCAAGTGAGAACGAGGAGAGATGGGAGAGGAAAGAGGAAAGGGAGAGGGCTGGAGGAGGGATGCGGAGCAGGAAGAAGGCACCACAGGTGGGGACAGGTCTGTTTGCACAGAACCACGGGGCTGCCCTGGGCTTTGACCTCAGCCCTGCCACACAGAGCAGCCCCTCTATTTTCACCCAGGTCCTTAGGACTCCTGGGTGCCCCTGCCTGGCAAGGACGCCATGGAGAGAGCTTGGCCACCCATATGCCAGAGGCTGGAGAGGAAGGTGAAGAAAGATGGTTACCACTGCCCCCCAGAGCTGGCATGCCTGGTGGGAAGGAGAACCCAAGGTAGCTAGGGACATGTCCAAACCGGAGTCAGGAGAGGAAGGAGGGGTCCCATTGTAGAGGGGTCAGAGGTCATCCAACAACCTGTTCCCAGCGGCGATCGAGTAAGGTGATGCTCTGCTCTGCCTTCCTGTTTTAACTCCTATACTATAAACAATGTCCTTCTCAAAGTCTACCTAGCACCACATGTTTGCATTTTTGTGCTTCTTCATGGTGATTTTGCTGTTTAAAAATGGCCCCAGAGCATCGTGCCAGGATGCTGCCCAGGGCTTCTGAGCGAAAGAAAGCTGTGCTGGGCCTCACGGGGAAATGACGTGTGTGGGGTTCACTGCGTTCAGACACAAGTTTTAGTGCTGCGGGCTGTGAGTGCGATCCTGCTGAGTCAACACCACATATGCACGCACACTGTTAAACAAACACATCGCAAGTAAGCTTATGCATCAGTTGGTGAGCAGAAGTGTTGTGACCAGAGGTCAGCAGGAATCTACCCTTTATTTCCCCTGGAGGAGGCGGTCCAGCATTCACCACTGCCGTGTTCACGGTGACTCTGGGGAAGGTGACCGCCGGGGAGTCGGCTGCACACACACACACAACAGAACAAAACAAAAACCGGGGCAATACTGTCTAGCTCCAGTTTCAGAAATAAAGGTCGTCTGCAGCTTTCCTATAAGTTACTGGCTCCGTAACAAGAACAGCTTTACTCCTGACTTTTCAAAGCTGATAACTGAAGAGGTGGCATGCTCTTGGACAACAGAATAATTATAGAAGAAAATTGTTTCTGCCCGCCAGGAACAGACTAACTATAAACTTGGTAGCTTTGGGAAGCTGGTGCTTTTCCCCCACTAAATCGGTGTCATACTTTATATTTGAAAAGCCAGTCCTTTAAAAACCTTCTCTGTGGGTAAACATCCTCTTTTCTTTCAGTGTTTTAAAGGCCGTGTCTCTGAGTCTTCCTTGGACTCTGACAAGCTTGGAGGGGGTGAGGCTGAGTCCTTATCAGTGTCACCCACCTGGGCCTCAGATAGCAGTCAACAGGCACCTGTGCTCAGAGGCTCCTGAGCCTGGCTCCCCCTTCATTTCTGTTGTCATAGCGACCTGGGGAGTGCCTGGCACACAGTATGCAGGAAGAAGTCCTAGTCAGGGTCCTGGCTGCAAGCAACAGAAACAAACCTATTTAACGTAAGTACTGTCATGCCATTGGGAAGCTCACAGAATTGACACAAGAAAGAAGTGGGAATGAAGGAGGTAAGGAGCCCAGGCCCCAGCTACAGCAGCTCAGAGGCCAGGCAGCTAGGAGGCCGCCCACAGCTCTGACGGCTGGTGTCCTGCACAGCTGGTGGCACCCCTGGCTCTGCTGTGCAGGTGAGTGCGCTGCTGTGGCAGCCCCTGTGGCCACTGCAACTGATTCCTCACCTCCCCTGCTTTCTTTACAGCTTTTATTCCAAACTCCAAGTCCCAAAAGGGAGCATCCGATTGCCCAGAGGCTGGTACCCACAGCCCAGCTGCCTGGATCTGGCAGCCCAAGTCTAGACTTTTCCATTTCATTCGAGGAGACTGGTCCTGTGTTCCCAGCACCTGGGCTTGGAGTAATGGGTTAGAGTTGCTGCTCAGGAAAACTGGATAAATTGAAAAACTTGGAGGAAGATCTGCCATCACTGGGAGATGGCTTGAATGTGGAGAGCAGAACGGATCATCCGGATTGAGCACGGAGACAGTTCCTGAGTCGGGCGGGAGCAAGCGAAGGGAGCGGCGAAGGGAACAGCTCCATTTGGATGGCTGAATTTGAGCTGCATGTGGCTACTCAGTGGGCACTGACAAACACGCTCCAGAGCTCCGTGCATGCGGAAAGGATTCTCCTGCTACTACGGGTGCCACCATCTCCCAGAATATTAATGCAATGTCCTTCCTCGAAAGACCAAAGGCAGATCACTCCAGTGAACTGAGAACAAAGCCTTGCCTTTGTCAACAGACAAGAAAGTGGGGAATTCAACGCGTAATCCTTCTCTGGACTTGGCTGCCTGGAACCCAGGACAAGCCTGCCCAAGACAGATCGGGCAACCACCAACAATTTTTGAGTAGGTAGCTGAAAGCCAGTCATCCATGTGAATCAGCCACCCAATTCCAGGCTGTTGTATTTGAAGACATCGACACTGGGAAACCATCTGGAGACCAAAGAGAGGAAATGGCATTTTCTTGGATGGTGCCAGAGGCCAAAGGAGGCAGAAGTTCCAAGAATCTGCACCCATTTTGACTTCTTGACAGGTCAGCCTGAGCCTGCCCCCGCTCCGTGAGCAAGGCTTCGTCGGCTCCCCAGGGGTGGGGGCACGCCCAGCAGCATACTGTCCTTGTGCAGAGTGAACCCCTCAATTTGCCAGGATCAAGCTGATGCAAATATTGCAATACTTGGTCTTCTCAAATGGTGTGCCTAGAGTTCCAGTTCAGCAAAAGTGCCTCCCAGGCACTGAGGAAATGGCATTAGGGATCAGGATGCCTGAGACCAAAGTTCGGACTTCAGCACATTTTAAAAATTACTTATTTTTTATCCTCATATAAGGGCATTTTTTTCATTGCTTTTAGAGAGAGAGGGAGGGAGAGAGAGGGAAACATCAATGCAAGAGAGAAACACCGGTTGGTTGCCTCCCGTACAGGCCTGGACCAGGAATTGAACCCACAACATTTCAGTTGCAGGGCGGCGCTCTAACCAGCTGAGCCACACTGGCTGGGGTTCAGCATATTTTTTAAACTGTCTTAAAATGAGCCTCAGGTTCTTCAACAGTAAAATGCGGCTGGCACCACCTGCCTGAGTTACAGTACGGCTACAAGTGAGAGAGACATGTGACAACTCCGTGTGTATTATTTATCTCAACCAAGAGTTTTTCCTACCTAGTACCCTGTTTATCTGGAAAATGTCCTCAAGCTTTCCATAAAATTGCCGCCTCAAGTAGTGACATTTTGACAAGAAATACATGCATCAAACACCCCTAGTATGACCGTCACTGGAGTGAGTTAGGAAGACCCGCTGGCAATATGTGAAACAAAGATGGAAAGTTCCAGAAGAGCTGGAGTCCTGCTTTCACTGTGCCCAAAGGGAGATGCAGCAGGAAGAGTGGGTGACAAGGGGATCTCTGTCACATCCCTGCCCTTGTCTTTGAAGATGATGCATCCTGTTTTCTAGAGCTGTCTCCAGAACAAAAATGTTTATTTCATTGCCTGCAGGGGTTTTTTCCTTTTAATTCTGTTAGAGTAGCCTGCAGCCTAATAGTTAAGCAGAATGTGTCTTTAATGAAGCCAGTTAATAAGTTTCTAAAAAGTGGTCTGATTTATTGGGAAAGTACAGTGCTATATAAATTCAGGATGTTGCTTTGCAGGCCCAGCCCCTGTGGCTGCACTTCTTCGGGGTAGGGTCATTTCCGTCTGCCATGGTCAGTGACTTGCGGGAGGACCTCGGCGACTCTCCAGCTTTTCCCTCTGTTCAGGCCAGGCAGTGTCTACTGAGCACCTTCCACAAAGGGGCAGTCCCAAGAGCAATAAAAGTTTGTGCGCATGAAAGGACTCAGCACACAGTAGGCACTCAATAAAGGTTTTTTTTCTTCCTTCTTGGCCATCTTTCATCTGTTGGACCAAGACTCACACCTACGCAAAGGAGCAGGCATCGCACTTGTGTTTGTACACATCTGCTCCGTAGACTAAATACTGGGCAAATCAGCTTTTTAAAATATGTGTGTGTGTGTGTGTGTGTGTGTATTGCCTCCATTTATTTTGCAAAAGACTTGCTGACAAGACAGCCAGCAGCATCTGAAATTTCATCGAGACAAAGAGGGCAGTGACAAGCGAAGCCAGGAGCTGGGCTTTCTCACTCTGGGCTCCCAGGCCTTCCTCCTGCTCTCCCCTGGCACGCACGTCGCAGCCGTGTGCACTGCTGCGATAAGGAGACTTTCAAGGGCCGCCATTCATCACCCTGGCCGGATGTGTGCCAGCATGGATGTGTGCACGTGTGTCACTACATGTGTCACACCCGGCCTGCACACGCACCTGGAGGGCCTTGGTAGCTCTGACAGTGGAGCAAAAGGCGGAGAGCTCACAACAGAGGAGGAAAGGCAGGTAAGTGAAGGAAAGGCCCACTCGGCTGCCCTCCTTGGGCTTCGGCTGCACCCTCCGAGCCGAGCCGGTTAGCCAGTTAACTCTGGTAAAGGGTGGCAGAGAGGGAGGGCAGCTCCCAGCCTGGAGCCCTGGTGCAGAAGGAGGCGAACATTAATCACTGCAGCCCCGTGGGAGCTGAGGAGGCTCCCTGCTGCATTTCGCTGGGAAAGTGGGGAAGTCGGCAGATGTGGCTGCCACGATAATCCCCCTTCCCTGAGCCCCAGGGACCTTCGTGCTGACGCTGGTGGCTGGCTCAGCCCTACCGGGCACACGTGTATGTTCACACACCAGGCACACACTCTCCGGCCCCCACCTTGCCTTCACACCCAGAGCCAGCCACTTCTTTTCAGGGGGTTCTTGGGAAAATGATAATTAAATAAGCCCACATTTATGGAGATCTCCTTCATGCCAGGCACTTCCATGTAGTGACTTAGTTTAAGCCTCAGAAGGGCACTGGAAAAGTATTTTTCTAGTTATTATCGCATTTGTACAGATGCTGAGGTGCTAAGAGGTTATGAGGTTATTACGTGGTCTTTGGTTTCAGGCACACACAGCTGGCAAGTGGTGGATGGAGAATTCAATCCTAGGGTTGTTTTTTTTTTAATGTTTAAAGTAGTATGTTTTCAATTTATATCACTTTCTGTCAGAGATTTCTGGATTCTTTATAATACAGTCATTCTAGGGTAGAGTCCAGAAATCCTCATTTTAGTACAGATCTTTTTCCTACAATAAACAGATGTTTGAAGTGGAAATCTGGTAAGTTTCAGCACATGAAACCATCATCACACTGAAGATAGTGACTGTACCCGTCTCCCAGCTGTGTCCCCAGGCCCCTTCGCAGCCCTCCTCTGCCTCCCTTCCCCACCCCTCCCCACGCATCTCCGGCCACCATGACCAACTTTCCGTCCCAGTAGCTTAGTTCACATTTTATGAGATTTTGTATTTATGGGATCGTGTGGTAGGTGTTCTTTTTGTCTAACTTCCGTCACTCAGCGTGGTCATTGTGAGGCTCCACCCTGTGGTTGTGTGTGTCAATTCGTCTTCTTATTGCCGAGTGGATTATATTCTAAGATACGCACCCACTAGTTCACCCTGTCACCTGGCAGTGAGTATTGGGGTGTTTTCAGTTTCCAGCTCCTACAAATAAAACTTTTACAAACATTGGCATTCAAACTTTCAAACCTTGATAAAAAGAACACGAACACCCTACCCGGCTGTCATGGCTCCGTTTGTCTCCCACACCAAACGGTCACCGGCTGGGGTCTGGGCAGGGCACACACCTAGGCTGCAGGTCGGATCCCCGGTCGGGGTGCGTAGGGGAGGCAACAACTGATGGACGTTTCTCTCTCTCTCTCTTCCGCACCCAGAATCAATGAATATGTCCTTGAATGAGAATTTTTTTAAAAAGGAAGAAGAAACGAAACAACCCAATTTAAAAATTGTGGAAAAAATTTGAATAGACACTTCACTAAGGAAGGTATCAGCTGGAAAATCAGCCCATGAATAGATGCTCAAACACCATTATCATCAGGAAAATTCAAATTAGAACCATGATGAGGTGTCGCTACACACCTGTTGGGATGGCTAGGCTTAAAAAGACCAGTCACTCCGGGTGCTGGTGAGGATGTGGAGCAACCAGAACACTCCCACACCCCAGACGGGAGCACAAACGGATGCGGACACTTGGGAAAACACGCACTTACCGCATGACCCAGCCCCTTCCGAGTAGCCAGGGGGAGCGAAGCGTCCGTCCACACACCACGGGCTCGTTCAGGAATGTTCATAGCAGCTTCACTTGTCCTGAGAATGTGCGTTTTAAAAAACAGGAGGGGATTCTGATGAGGACCCAGGGTTGGGAACCATGGCACTGTGGATTTGGGAGGTCTCTGACTGTTCCAGAAAGTCCTCTTGTTCTTCAAATAGCTGTATAAATGGAAGACATAGCTGAATTAAGAAGTTAACTGGCTGGTGCAAGGACACTGCTGAATGAACCTGTGTGATGCTGCTCAGGTCACGTGATCTACCTGGCTCTCGCTTCTATTTCATCGGTCATTTCAGTGAGTCGCAGCCCCCAGGGCTCTATCCATCCAGGATCTCAAAAACCTCCCCAAGGGACTGACGCCCCCTCTTGAAAGGGTGGAATCCACTGCACAGACAGGTTTATGGACCACAGTTAATCCCTCCTGGGAGCACCCATCCCTCCTCTCTGGCAGGCGCCCTGTCACCCGAGTAGGTACGCACCCACACAGACACACACTTGATTTTGGAAATCTGAAAAGTTGATGTCTCCGAGACTGAGGGTGCTGGAATTATCATCAAGCCATTCCAGGCACAAAGGCCCTCTGCAGCTTGCAGCCCACACAGGGCTGTATTTTACTTATCTGGATCCCTTTGTCTGGGATTATTTCCTCGTTTTGAATAACCTGCAAAATGTAAGGCTGAAAACAGAGATATCGCCGGCTTCCCGTAGTTGGTAATGGATTCGTCATTTGCAGGCAGCACCCGTACCTGGGGCGGTTTGGATCTAAACCAGTTTTCAAGGCTTCATTTATTCCCACCCTTTAACGGATTCACCCTTTGATCAAGAGCCTAAGGATTCCATGCTTTGCCCCCTCAAAAATGTGCCTGCTCCCCTAAGATCCCAGTGCTGTTTTTGTTTCCTTTGAAAACCCTGTTTATTTCGGAAATTCAGCAATTGCTCCCGAAGTTCCTTTGATGTCTATTGAATGTAATATATTTCATTGCATTATGGAAAAGCTATTTCAGCTTT